>CM035839.1:309932440-310189940 GCA_020510985.1 Pholidichthys leucotaenia | reverse complement strand
GTGACAGTGAATATGCAGGGCACAACACAGAGAGGGCAGTAGCAAAAACATAACTCTGAACATAACCATAATACTAAAGAACCAATAAAGGCACCAGGAAACAATGGGGATGATACCACATATCAATAGACCAGGGGACACAGAAGACATAGACAAAGGACACAGACAACAGGCAACAGGGGAAGACATGACATGGCATACAAAGGTCAGGAAACATGAAGGCACATAATAACAATCATAACCACAAACAATACTATGGAAAGCAAAACTAAATGAATATAAAGCGTGGGCATGGTCTCTAGCTGTGCCCCTAATCATCACATTAGGAGATCATTTAGAGATCGGCCCAATTGTGTGCCAGTGGTGACCCAGTGATCTCCATCTGTGTAAAGGGCTCCTTAACGATAAAATATAGCTTATGTTCACCACTAAAACAGTGCAGATGACTGTAGCCACAAACCATGACTGTCTTCTAAGAAAGGTACTGTTGATGTTTCACAATTAGCCAATTAACCCAACATTTACTCTCTCTCTCTCTCTCTCTCTCTCTCTCTCTCTTATTTTATTGTATTTCAGGAGCCTCTTTAACGTAATGATCTCAAACAGCGAGTCATTGCTCCAACTAAATGCAGGGTTTCCTCTGGTAACATTTCTCGGTGGCGGCCCACCTCGCCAGAAAATTTACCACCGCGCCAAGAAGGAGATACGAATTTAAGAAAAATATATGAAGCAATGACTTTCCACAAGCGCGCAAATGAACAACGCGTGTGGCTGTCATTTGCACGGAGTTTAGAAGCGCCCCGCCCATGCGAGCTTTCCAGTCAGTCAGCAGGCAGTGTCTCGCTAGCGGCAGCAGCATCTTCGTGGAAAAGGAGTGAAAACCGGGAAGTCAAACAGCAGAAACAGACTCTATTTGAAGAGAAACTTTGTGAAGAAATCCGCTGGTTCTTTGTTGGCGAAAATCCTGGCGCGTTAGCGCCTTGGCGCTACCTATCGGGCAGGAGTGAAACTACAAATGAGGGTTGTGTGCATGCGTCAACCGCTTGGCCTGGGTAGATGAAAAAAGTGAGCATGTACACTGCCGCGTGCATGCTGGGCTCGTCCAAAGCGTACGCGGACCAAGGCGGACTAGAGGGGAAATGCAGCATGAATAAGGCTTGACTGTCCGACAGAAACATGAGTTTATTAAAGTACTTTAAACGCGGGAAAAAAAAATCAGAAGAGGTATGTAAGCACTGGAGGCATTTATCATGGTTTTAACCTGCTGGAAACGGGAGCAATAATGGATGAGTCACTTAGCTAAGAGATGTGGTTAGAATTCAAATGCAGCCAGCTTCATATGAAGGGAAAGGCAAGGGGGACTACTGAATTGCTGAGGATATATTTCACCAGCCACTACAATATTACCACCATAAGTATACATAAGTATACACCATAAGTATACATACCATAAGTACCAGTGCCAAAACATTCAACGCCATCGTGCCTAAATGACTATCGCCCTGTGGCACTGACGCCCATAGTCATGAAGTGCTTTGAGCGACTGGTCTTGGCACAGCTCAAAAAAGGCCTGCCCCCTACACTGGACCCTCATCAGTTTGCCTACCGGAGCAACAGGAGTACAGAGGATGCGGTTTCTACAGCGCTGCACTATGTACTCTCATACCTGGATGACAAGAACACCTACGCAAGAATGCTGTTTATTGACTTCAGCTCAGCATTCAACACAGTTATCCCCTCCAAGTTGCTCACCAAACTTGGGGACCTGGGAATCAGTACCTCCACCTGCAACTGGATCATGGATTTTCTGACCAACAGACCCCAGCATGTTAGGTCAGGCCCCAACCGTTCTTCCGTCATCACACTCAGCACTGGTGTACCACAGGGCTGTGTGCTCAGCCCATTCCTCTACTCCCTCTACACCCATGACTGCAGGCCTATGTATGGATCCAATTCCATCATAAAGTTCGCAGATGACACCACGGTGATTGGACTCATCAGGGACAACGACGAGTCAGATTACAGGGCAGAGGTTGAGCACTTGGCTACTTGGTGCGCTGACAATAACCTGCTCCTTAACACCAGCAAAACCAAGGAGCTCATAGTGGACTACAGGAAGGAGAGGGAAGAGACACATGACCCCATCCATATCAATGGCATAGCTGTTGAACGTGTCCCCAGCTTCAAATTCCTGGGGACCCACATCTCGGAGGACCTGTCCTGGTCAGTGAACACCACCAGCCTGATCAAGAAGGCCCATCAGCGCCTCTTCTTCTTGAGGACATTGAAGAAGAACCATCTGTCAACTGACATCCTGGGCAACTTCTACCGCTGCGTGATAGAGAGCACCCTGACCAACTGTATCACACTCTGGTATGGGAGCTGCTCTGTAGCTGACCGCAAGGCGCTGCAGCGGGTGGTGGAAACCGCCCAACGCATCACAGGGACTCCACTTCCAGCTATAGAGGACGTCTACAGGAAAAGATGTCTGCGCCGGGCACGCAGCATTCTTAGGGACTCCAACCATCCTGCTCATGGACTGTTCCAGCTTCTCCCCTCCAGAAGACGTTTCAGAAGCCTTCGGACTAGAACCAGCAGGTTTAGGAACAGTTTCTTTCCAACAGCTGTCACGTTATTGAACTTAGTTCCCCGCTGACTCTCTTCAATCATCTTTTGCCATCCTCACCTGTACATAACTGCATAACTACATAACTACATCTAACTTATTGCACATTATTTGCACATAACAGTACTTTTAACTTTCTGCACTGCTGCATATATTTGCATATATTTGCTTAAATTGCACATACTGTTAATTACCGTATATACTGCACTGCTGTCCTTTGCACTTCTGATTGGATGCTAAACCGTGTTTCGTTACCTTGTATTCATACATGTGTAATGACAATAAAGTTGAATCTAATCTAATCTAATCTAATATTAAGTTATGTTCCCAATTATGTACCTGGCACGTTAAGATGACCGAAATTCACAAAGTCATTGACTTTAATCTGTCAGCAGCCTTCAGACAAACTAAACATGCCAGCATTTGGATTTCAAAATAAGGGAGGTTTTTCTTGGCGGTGAGGAGATTTCTAAAAAAACCTAAAAATCTACAGAAATATTATAACAGAAATAACGGCATCCTTGGTCATTTAAGTTCATTTAAATCATTAAATACAATTTTATTAATATTTTTTCTTTGTAATGAGAGTTAAATTATTGTTCTGTTCTGACTGCAAAGTTGTAGTCAAAAATATAAATTGTTATAAGGAAAAAGTTAAAAAAAAATACCACAGTCTGTTTCAAATTTATTAAAAAACAGTAATTTTATTTTAAAAAACAGACAAAAATAAACCATAAAATAATCCACAAATCTATAATAAAGTTTGAAATGTACAAGAAAAGTCCATTTTACAAGAGGAAATTACAAATTTGAGGAAAGTGGTTTCAAATTTTGATAAATTTACAGAGAAAAGTAGAAAACTATAAGAAAATTGTTATAAATTTTGGAGAAAAACCTCAAACCTTCAAGACTGAAGTCATTACTCAAGTTTTAAGTGGGTGCTCTTTGTACCCTTAACTAGAAATTTTTGGTTGTCTCCTTTAATATCCATGGCACTTGATATTTTCTAACCTGTTTGTATACCACCATAGACAGAGAGAGAAACTGAATTAGACAGGGCTCAGAGAGGGCAAGATGAGACAGAAGAGAAGAGCCAAGGAGAAGAAAGTGTTCAGGCAGAGGGTCCAGGAGAGGTGAGAGCAGAGGAAGGAGAGACGGATGACACCAGTGAAAAGTCTAAATACAGGACGTCTGGGTGGGACCCGAAATGGCCCAATATTCCAACATTCAAGCCTTGGTTGTACAGTACTTCAAATTGTAAGCTCCATATGCACGGCAGTGGCTCAGGAGGTTGAGCAGGTCGTCCAATAACCGGATGGGTGGCGATTCGAATCCCACTCTCCCCAGATATCCTGCCGTCGTGTCCCTGGGCAAGACACTTTACCCACCTTGCCTCCAGTGTCCATAACACTGGGTATGAATGTGTATAAATGTTTGTTGGAGGCCGTTGGCCAGGACTGGCAGCCATATTTCTGTCAGCCTGCCCCAGGGCAGCTGTGGCTACAGTAGTAGCTTGCCACTACCTCTGTCTGGAATGAATGAATAATGTATCTGTAAAAAGCGTCTTTGAGTGTCTATGATAAAGTGCTATATAAATCTGATGCATCATTATTATGATGTGCAAAGTTAAAAAAAAGAAATAAATAGTATAAAATTAACATATTCATACATATGTGTTTTCTGCACACCTCCCCCCACCCCCGGGAAAAATATGTTGCCACCGCACCAAGGTCTTTAAGCCAGAAGAAACACTGTAAATGCTATTAGATAAGCGAAAATACACTATTTTGAATTCCTCGGTTATTACCGTGCAGTGTTCTAAGCAGACCTAATGTCACGCAGTAAATGACAAATCGCACATTAAAACCATAAAATGGCTTAAGACTTGACTTAGACCAGAGCTTCAAGACTTGTGACATGATTTGTTTTTGCAAAAAAATATTTTGTGAAGATGTCTGGTGAGATGAAAATTTTTAAAAAAAAGCCACATCTGTATTATCTCAAAGCTTGACACTGAAAATGCGTTGTGCATGAGTGTGGAGAGCAATGACCAAGATGCAAACCAAGCAATCACTATGTCTGACAGCTCTTGACCTCAGGTCATGGTCCCCAAGGAAGTCAAACTGACTGTGTCACTGTGAGGGCAAAGACCTGCCGGAGCAGCTGTCACTCAGCGTGTGTGTGAGCGAGAGACCATTTAAACAGCTATGTCACTTGTTTGAACTGAGTGATAAGGTCATGACAGCTGTCTTCAAAGACCGTGACAAGTTTAAGTGCAAAAGTCTTCATGAAGAGAGCTAGGTGACTGAGGCTGAGTGTCGAGGGAATAACTGAATAGGTGAAAGTGTGACCATTGTTGTAACAAATGATAAAGAAGACCTGAGCCTGAAGATTAAGTGGCCCGTTCTGTGTCAATGAAGTTTTTGCAAAGATTTATTTTCACCTAACTATCATCAAATACAGTGGAAGGAAGTTCTCTCATCTGGAATAAAATTTAGAAACTCTCACCAAAAGGGGGTCAGGAGTTGTGTCAAGAATCTTAAGACTGTACTTGGAGAGACTTTAATTAGCTCTACAACAGTGAGTGCCAGTAATTGTTCCGAGCATGCTTTTCAGCTTTCAAAACATTACATATTCAAAATGAGCTTTTTTCTGGCATACTACATGTAAAATAAAAAGCAGTCTATGTATCCAGACAGCAGGAAAACTCATTACCTTTTGTTTTCCTCTTAAGCCATTTTGGTCCATTCTCAACAAAGCTGAAGGTATCATTGAAAGTTCTATCGTCTACAAACAAATTTAGGTTCAAAAGTCAAACAAACATGGAGGGAACACCGTTTCTCAAAACCATTTTAAAGCTCATCTGATTAAGTGTTTTAATCCACTACTGCATAGAAACATTTTCACCAGCATGTTGTCCACTTTACCAGCACCAACAGTGACTGAAAAGTTAACAACAAGCCTCTGTCATAGGGTCTGTATTGATATGTCTGGAAAACAGGACTGTGGAGGCAGGAGCTGTACTGAACTCAAACTTTATTACAAAGTACGATAACAACACATGCTACCATATATAGCCCTAAGCTAGTCATGCAATGATACAAGCTCTGCGCTGTTTGGAGACGAGGTGCCAAAGACCCAGTCTCCCGCTGTTAGCCCCTTCTTATAATCACAGCATGATGATGTCATGACGTGTGTGCATCCCCGTCCGCGACACGCCTGATGTCAACTTGCCCATACACAACATCTAACTCCCCTCTAGAAAAACCCAAAACATTATTCACACTGAAACTCACTACAGTATATTTATATATTTTTTTTAAAACAAAACCTAGGTCACCGGGTGGACCACTGGTTGACCCTGCACAACTGGGTGGATTATTCTGCCACCGTGGACCAGTCATACTCTGCTAAACACATCAAAGGAGAGTCAATGTTGTGGTTTGAGATCAGGGGGCCTCTGGTGAGCCTGCGGTGGGGGTGGCCTTGGAGGCACTGGCTGCGGCGGACCTCGGTGTGCTTTCCCATCAAAGAAGTCCCAGTCCGGGTTCTACACTGGCTGGATCGGTTCCAGCGTCGTCGCTCAATCTGAGGCATCTGCTGCTCTCAGCTTCCGCAGACGGCTTGAGTGCCATCTCGAACCATTGGCCATCTAGGAAGTGGCTGGTCCCAACTGCGCAGCGATCCGCATAGGCGGCGACGCAAGCATCTGCAGGTTATCTGGCCATTCAGATCGCCGTACCTAAACCTAATCAAGCACTGCGAGCGGCGATCTGTTCGGCTGTACCCTGCGCTGCTGCTCTGCTGTCTTGGATGCTGGTTGCTGTTGTGGTGGCGTGCCATTCACGCCAGCAGCAGGACATGCCCTCAGTCGGCGTTGCTCTGCTAGGTCCTGCTGGGCCACAAACTCTCTATCCTGCAGCGCTGCGGCGGTTCCCTAAGGCTGATACTTGGCGAGGATGTGAGATGAGTTTGGCTTCTATTCCTTCTCTCCTGGTGTTGTGGTCGCGATGATGTGTTGCTGTCGTCGGTGACGGGACACGTACCAGGTTGTCGTCATTCACCAGGGCCCCCTTTCTCCATGAACTCCCTCTCCTGCAACTCCACAGCAGATGCTTGAGGCTCACGCCGGGCAAGGATCGGAGGTAAGTCTGGTTCGTGCTCTCTCTCCATGCTGTGCTCTTTCTGTGGCATCATACATGGGGCGGCTGTACCCTCGTCCAGGTGCATTGCGCACTCTTCATCAGTGGTCAAGCAGAGTCCTTATTGTGAATGGCAAAGCCCAACGCATAAAACAGGTCACACCCCAGGATGTTGTCTCTGTGTGTGTCTACCTGGAAGGTGAATGCCGGGAGGACTCTTGACCCATAGCAAACCATCAGTGTTATGGTTCCTACAAGGCTGATATGAGTGTGCCCATAACCATAAAGCTCTGCTGCATTATTCTCAATAGGGTGGTTGGGAAAGAATCTCTTAACTGTAACCCAGTTCAGCACTGACCTCACAGCGGCAGTGTCCAGCAGCAACGGCAACTCAACTTCGTTCAGCCTCACCATGCCCCACATGTACACCATCCCTCTGGAGCTCAATGCGCGGATGGTACTCATTAGTGATTTTTTTCAGGCTGCGTGGCTGGTCTGATGTCTGTTGTGACGAATGGCACACCTTGGAAAAGTGACTGAATTTGCCACAGTGTCTGCATTGCTGCCCCCTGGCCGGGCAGGTACGCACTCTCTCTTGATGCATCAGGGAGCGGCAGTTACTGCATGGATGATGTTTCACGGCAGTCACCTCAGCGTCCTCTGAGCAGGATGTGGCATGGTCGG
This sequence comes from Pholidichthys leucotaenia, assembly GCA_020510985.1. Lineage (NCBI taxonomy): Eukaryota > Metazoa > Chordata > Actinopteri > Cichliformes > Pholidichthyidae > Pholidichthys > Pholidichthys leucotaenia. Next base: position 310,182,488 of record CM035839.1, on the reverse strand, counting down.
ACTCTTCTTCTGGGTTAACTGCTTGCACCAACAGGGCTCATTGCGGGAGCTTGCTTAGTTGTGATTCCAGCTTGTTGGCGGCCTCAAGCTGGAACGCCAACTCCACCGCCTTCGCCAATGATAGGTTGTCAGGCCCCCAGATCAACTACACCCGCACCCGCCGGTTATTGGTGTGCTCTGCTAGCTGGTCCCACACCATTTTGTCCTCCAAATAGCCAAACTCACATGCGCTCACCTGACAGCGGAGGCCGCGATGTACTGCTGGGCCATCTCACCCACCCGCTGTTGGCACTGACGGAACCAAATCCGCTTCACTAGCACACTTTCAGGTGTTGGGAAGTGTCCGGCTAGCAGCGCAATGCAGTCTTCATATGTGTTCGCCTGTCCTAAATTTCTAAATATCTGTTGCCCCTTGGCCCCCAGGCTGTACAGTAGGATTGCTTGCATCCTCAATTTTCTGTGTCTGCTCAGGTTTGCAGCCTCTGCGTAACTGCAGAATAACTCAAACCAATGGGGCCATGGAATGGGCAGCTTGCTTGGGGTCGCGAGGAATGATGGCGGTGGTGCCAGACATGCTTCCATCTTCAGGAAAAAGCTAGTTTTCCTCCAGAAAATTCCAGTTTCTCCCCGTCACCAATGATATGTCTAGAAAACAGGACTGTGGAGGCAGACGTACTGAACTCGAACTTTATTACAAAGTACGATCGCAACACGTGTTACATTATATAGCCCTAAGCTAGTCGTACACTGATACAGGCTCTGCGCTGTTTGGAGGCTAGGCACCAAAGACCCAGTCTCCCGCCGTCAGCCCCTTCTTATAATCACAGCGTGATGACATCATGACGTGTGTGCGTCCCCATGTCTGCAACGTGCCTGATGTCAACTTGGCCATACACAACATACATGAGCAGCTGCTGGTCTATCTGTTAGGGCCCCTTTACACTGATGGAGATCAATGGGTGACCACTGAGAGATCAAAAACTGATCCGATGGACTTCCGGTTTGGTGAAACATGGAGTAGGTTGCTTTGCAGTGAGCTCCTGCAGAGTTATTCGACATTTATAATAATAGGCACTTTTTACTGATTGTACAAGCCAGAACTTTTTTGCTAAGTTCACTATTTAGCACACCAATTTTTTATTTTTTTTTTGATACAAAATGCCCCGAGTCGGACAAAGGAGGTAATAATATCCAGCCTCACCTGTGGCCTGTTGCTCAAAGCGACTCCTTGTGTGGCGGTGAAGCCTCCCCCCAGCAGATGACAGTGACTAACGAGCTACCTGCCGCTGCCGTAGTCGATGTAGCCACACTGAAAACTGAATTATTGTCAGCTCTCCGGAACTTCAGTTGGCTCTCGGCGACAATCTGTCTTCAATTCTGGCTGATTTGGTGACCTTGAAAAGAGAGCTGTCTGCTAATATCTCAGCCATGCAGGTTAGCCTCACCGGGCTAAAAGGTACCGTAGCTGAAGTGGAGCGGTCCCTATCCACTTGCACAGATGATATTACAGCTCTCCAAATGACAGTAGAGCATTTACCTAAAATTGTTGCAAGGCTGGAGGACAAATGTGAAGACTCGGAGTCCAGATCTCGCTGTAACAAAATCAGAATCATTGGCGTTCCAGAAGATGACCCGGGCTCGACAACTATAGCTAATGTAGCGAAATTGCTGATGGAGGCCTTCGCTCTTGAAGGGGAGCTGCTGGTGGATCGAGCGCATTGGATTCCCATAGCCAAACCCAGAGGCGGGTGAGCGGTCCTCGGACTATAGTGGCGAAGCTTCATTATTACTCTGACTGTGCCCAGATTTTGAAGAAGGCAAAGGAGCTTCAGCGGATCAAGCATGGACACATGACCATCTCAGTCTTCCTGGACCATACTGCCAGGACGGCATGGGCCCGCTCCGCCTTCAATGAGGTTCGCCGCCAGCTGCGTGATATTGAGGGGGTCCGGTTCGGTCTTTTTTACCCAGCCCAGCTACGTGTCACCTATGAGGGGGGTACAGCGCAACTTTACGTATCCAGAGGAAGCAAAGACTTTCATCAAGTCAATATCCAAATAGATTTGGTAACTGGAATCACTTTGGCTGACGTTTGTTTCCTCTTTTTCTTTTTTTAAATTTAATGCCTTAATACTGGTGAGTTTTATATCACACACACTTCATAGGTTTGAATTTTCGTTATTTACAGTAGCTATTTTGATCTATGCCCAAGAGAGGTGGCCTCATCTACAGACATGTTTTTGTTATCTAAATTGAGGTATAAGAGACTTGAATATATTTAGTAATAAGTACAATATATTGTTCTGTAGATTGTAAATAGTTTGTGTCGGCCCAGGGTTTTCTGTGTGTGAAAACATTTTTTTCTTTGGCAGCCACATTTTTTTTAGTATTGTTTACTTATCTTTCTTTTTTTTTGTTATTTTTAAGGTGCTATTTGTTTTAGATAATTAAGAAACTGGCTTGTTTCTGGAATTTGTTATATTAAACACTATGGCAAAGTGCCAGATATTGAATGTTGTTTAGCTCTGCTCTGCAGGTTCCATCTGCTACTTTCAGCTGTAGTTCTAACAACTGTAAGTACTACTTAAAGGATGACTCCTGTTGGAGTCTACACTGCTGTTCCAACGGTTGGGGTTGGATACAGAGAAGGTGTTTAATGGGGGGTGGGTTTGGGGTGTTCTTTTAGCTATGTCCCTGTTGGTCTTTTTCTTTGTTTTTTTAGGGGGGGATTCTACTTTCAATGGCTATTTGTGAATGACTGACCATGATTTATGTAGCTCACGGAGTTTAGGTGGAGGTTGTTCTGTCAAATTTTTGAGTTGGAATGTGAAAGGTCTGAATAACCCAGTTAACCAAGCGAAGGTGTTCGCTCACCTGAAATGGATGAAAGCTGACATAGTAGTTTTGCAAGAAACACATTTATGAGATGGTGAACATTTTAGACTTAAATGTCCATGGGTTGGTAAGGTATTTCACTCATCCTTTAATTCAAAAGTCAGAGGAGTAGCTACTTTAATCAGTAAAAGTATGAATTTTACTATATCTGAAATGACACTAGACAAAAATGGCAGATATTTGATAACTGCAGGTGTGTTACTTCACAATCCTGTTCTTTTAGTAAACATCTATGCTCCAAATTTTGAATGTCCAGATTTTGCAGACAAATTATTACATACTCTTCCTCTTCTTAACACTCATTGTCTTATTCTAGGCAGTAATCTTAATTGTGTAATGAATGCATCTCTGGATCGCTCTAGTCTCAGATCCTTTACACAATCTCGCATGGCCAAATCAGTATCTGATTTTACGTTACAGAATGGGTATGTTGACCCCTGGAGACTTTTGAATCTGCATGTCAGAGCTTATTGAGCTTATTCTTTTTTTTTCCACAGGTGCATCGATACTATTCCCGAATCGATTATTTTTTTGTTGATGGGTCTTTATTATCTCGGGTGACGTCCACTGAGTATCATCCAATTGTCATTTCAGATGATGCCCCTCTCAGCCTCGACATAGCATTTAAAAAAAACCTCGCTTTTCTTCACCATGGAGGTTTAATTCATTGTTATTATCGGACAATAAATTTAATTCGGTTGGCCTCAAAGAGATTTTGGCAAACTGTCCGGCGGCTCAGGAGAGGGAGACAGCTCCCTGTCCACACTGTGTATGGTGTGGATGGGGCGCTGCTGACTTTGACTGGGGATATCGTCGGGCGGTGGAAGGAATACTTCAAGGATCTCCTCAATCCCACTGATACGCCTTCCACAAAGGAAGCAGGGCTTGTGGACGAGGGAGACGACTCGTCTATCACAGGGGCTGAGGTCGCCAAGGTGGTTAAAAATCTCTGTGGTGACCGGGCCCCAGGGGGTGGACGAGATTTGCCCTGAGTACCTCAAGGCCCTGGATGTTGTAGGGCTGTCATGGTTGACACGCCTCTGCAACACTGCGTGGAGGTCGGGGGCAGTGCCTTTGGCATGGCAAACCAGGGTGGTGGTTCCTCTCTTCAGAAAAGGGGACCGGAGGGTTTACTCCAACTTTAAAAGGATCACACTGCTCAGCCTCCCTAGGAAAGTCTATGCCAAGGTACTGGAGAGAAGAGTCCGGCCATTGGTCGAACCTCAGATTCAGGAGGAGCAATGTGGTTTTCGTCCTGGCCGTGGCACATCGGACCAGGTCTTTACCCTCTCGAGAATCTTCAGGGGTTCGTGGGAGTTTGCCCAACCAGTTTACATGTGTTTTGTGGACTTGAAGAAGACATTCAGCCGCGTCCCTCATGGTTTTTTGTGAGGGGGGTGCTTCGGAGGAGGATGGGGTATTGGGCTTGTTGTACGAGCTACTCGGTCCTCTGTACGACTGTTGTGAGAGTTTGGTTCGTATTGCCAACACTCGATCGGACTCATTCCCAGTGAAGCTGGACTCCACCAGGGCTGCCCTTTGTCACGATCCTTTTCATAATTTTTATGGACAGGACTCTTCTAGACACAGCAGGGAATGGAGGGTGTCATGCATGGTGACCACAGGACTCATCTCTGTTGTTTGAAGATGATGTTTGTCCTGCTGGCTTCATCCAGCAATGACCTACAGTTCTTACTGGGATGGTTTGCCGCTTGGCTGGGATGAGAATCAGACCTCCAAGTCTGAGTCCCATGTCCTCAGTCAGAAAAAGTGGACTGGTCCTCTCCGGGTTGGGGACAGGCTCCTGCCCCAAGTGGAGGAGTTTTAAGCATCTTGGGGTCTATTCACGAGTGAGGGGAGAATGGAGCAAGGATTGGACAGACGGATCAGAGCAGCATTGCAGTGATACGGACGTTGTACCGGTCTTTGTGGTGAAGAAGGAGCTGAGCTCTAAGGTAAAGTCTGTCGATTTACCGGTCAATCTATGTTCCTACCCTCACCTATGGTCACGAGCTTTGGGTTAATGACCAAAAGAATGAGATCGCGGATACAAGCGGCTGAAATGAGCTTTCTTCGTAGGATCGCTGGACTCACCCTCAGAGATAGGGTGAGGAGCTCAGTCATCCGGGAGAGGTCTCAGAGTAGAAACCGCTGCTCCACCACATTAAAAGGAGCTAGTTTGAGGTGGTATGGGCATCTGATCAGGATGCCTCCTGGACGCCTCCCACTGAGGTTGTTTCGGGCACGTCCCTCAGGGAGGAGACCCCAGGGGCAGACCCAGCACTCGCTGGAGAGGTCTATGTCTCCCAGCTGGACTGGGAACGTCTTTGGAATCCTCTCTGAAGAGCTGGAGCAGGTGTCTGGGGAGAGGGAAGTCTGAGGCTTCTCTGCTTGAACTGCTGCCTCCGCGACACGGACCTCCAGAAAAGCAGTAGAAGATGGATGGATGGATGTAACACTGTCATCGCATCGGCAATTGATGAATTTTTATTTATTAACAGTAGCGATTCAATTGCTTCCTCTCTTTTGTGGGAATCGCTTAAAGCTTATCTATGAGGGCAAATCATTTCCTATTCAACACATTGTAGCAGAACTGAAAAAAACAAGTTGAATGACTTATTTAATATTCAGGATATTGACAGAAAAAATGTTTCTAATCCATCACAGAGACTATTGAAACAACAACAAGACCTTCGATTACAACTAGACCGTACAACAAATGAGGCTGAACGTCTTGTATTACGATCTTGGGCAAATTATTATGAACATGGAGAGACACCAAGTTGACTTTTAGCTCACCAACTAAAACGCCAAGCTTCTGCTCAATTAATCCCTCAAATCAAAAACTTGTCTGGAAATATAGTCTCAGACCTGACAGCAATAAATGAAATGTTTAAAGATTTTTACTCAAACCTTTATAAATCTCAATCCTCCACAGACACGAGTGAAATTATTGCTTTCCTACAGAATCTGGATATTCCCATTATAGATCCACAGACTGCAGAAGGACTTGGTGCACCGCTCACTCTAGACGAAATTACGTGTGCAATTAAATCCATGCACAATCAGAAAGCACCCGGCCCTGACGTGTTTCTTGTTGAATTTTTTAAAATGTTAATTAATAAGCTGTCTTCTCTTCTTTGTGCCATCTATAATGAATCTTTAGAGCGAGGAGTTTTGCCACCTACGCTGACCCAGGTGTCTATATCTCTCCTTCTGAAAAAAGATAAGGATCCCACATCTTGTACTTCCTACAGACCTTGTTTTGCTTCTCAGTGTTGATGTGAAGATTCTCGCCTAAGTGTTAGCAACCCGGCTGGACCAACCAAATTCAATATTATGGATATCAGTCCAATTCCAAACAGTTCTATACAACAATATTCATAGAAATCTGCAGTGCCACCTAGTGGTTAAAGGAATAATTACTGAAAATTCTTTTCTTTATTACTCACGCACCACTTGCCAGAATGATGTGAAAATTTTTGAGCTTCATCAGACCATAGGGATGATCATAACTGCACATCAACTGTACCATGACGTCATACTTGTTACCATGGACACGTCCTATTCGCCATTCAATCCGTGATCTTGTGGGGAGGGTTGGGAAGGTCCTGGAGTCATGAAATTTGGAGCATAAGTAGAGGTGACTGTCATCTGTAGTCCTATATGGGTCAGCTACACATAACTGATAGGGAAGTGTTGCAATGGCGACATGGCGAAGGTTAACTCCTCGCCATCGAACATTGAAAAGTTGCAACTTGGACAAACTTTACCCGATTTTCACCAAATTTTCTACGATGGAGCTTAGTCTGACCCCACACGCTCCTACGTAAAAATGGTTTGACAAAACTTACAGCACCACCTACTGCTCACAGGAAGTACTGTGGCAAATGGTTTTCTTAATTATTCACGCATTGCATGCCATGACGACAGGAAATTTTCCGTGCCGACTGAGTCTGTCGGGCGCCAGGTTCCGCGGGTGCATGGGGGGGCGAGGGCCCGCTTACAGCTGTTTGCAGCTTTAATTAGGGCTCAGGCCACTGACAAAGTCAGTGGGTGAAAGCCCGACTGTAATTGTTAGAATTTTTTTTTTTTTTTAATTTTTTTCTACTTCCACATCTAAGATTTCATTTTTGGGGTAGTGAATGTGCATGAAAACTCACCATTTTTTGCAGGGACCTCAAGACTTGCAAAAAATTTTATATTTTGGAAGAAATATGAATGATCCCACAAAAATGGCTCTACAGCGCCACCTAACATGTGAAGTCAATGGGGAGTGGCACACGGTTACTTTCACGTAGAAAGATGAAAATCAGGTGAGATGTTTATCATGTCGAGACATGCAAAAAAACTCCATAGAAGTGATGGTCTACACCCAGCAGGAAAGCGTCCATTTTGGCAGAAAGTGGCAGAGACCTGATTTTCACCTTGCGCAATTGATGCGCATTTGATCAAACTCATCCTAGGGTTTTTGTCCGACTGAGCTCATTTGTGGTGACAATCATCTATACCCATGTGCCATTAAAAGTTATTGAAAACTTTTCTAAAAGCTCGACAGTTTGGCCGTAGGGGCGTGGCAAAGTTTGATGCCTCGCCATGATCATTCTATGACCATTCTGACGGCAATAAGTCTCGTATGCATTGTCAGATTTCAACCAAATTCAATATTATGGATATCAGTTCAATTCCAAACAGTTCTATCAAACATTATTCATAGAAATCTACAGCGCCACCTAGTGGTTAAAGGAAGAATTGCTGAAAACTCTTTTCTTTATTACTCACACGCCACATGGCGAAGGTTGACTCCTCGCCATGGAACATTGAAAAGTTGCAACTTGGACAAACTTCATCTAGTATTTAGTCCGGCCCCACACGCTCCTACGTAAAAATGGTTGACAAAACTCATAGCATCACCTACTGGTCACAGGAAGTATTGCGCCACTCGCATTTGAACGAACTCCTCCTGGGGGCCTGCTCCCATTGAACTCATTTTCACATGGCGGCATCTATAGGCGTTGGCCATTAAAAGTTTTCAAATGTGAATCGTAATCTCAAAAGGCGTGGCCACAACACCATGGCGAAGTTTGACTCCTCCCCTTATAATATCAAACAACTGTCACTCAAGCAAAACTTGTCCGATGTCCACCAAAGTTTCCATGATGGAAAATAGTCACGCCCCGAATGCATCTACATAAAAATACCTGACAAAAAATGTAGTGCCACCTAGTGGTTAAAGGAAGAATTCCTGAAAACTGTTTTATTTATTAGTCACATGCCACTTGCTAGAATGATGTGAAATTTTCTGAGGTTTATCAAACAACGTGGTTGAGCATAACTGCACATCACCTTTAGCATGGCGTCACTGCTGTTACCATGGACACACCCTCCTCGCCATTCAATCCGTGCACTTGTTGGCATGGTTTGGAAGGACCTGGAGTCATGAAATCTAGAACATAGGTTGAGGTGACTGTCATATGTAGTCCTATATGGGTGGGCAACACATAACCGACAGGGAAGTGCTGCCATGCTGACATGGTGAAGGTTGACTCCTCGCCATAGAATATCGGAAAGTTGTAACTTGGACAAACTTTGTTTGATTTTCACCAAATTTTCTACGATGGATATTAGTCCTGCCCCACATGCTCCTACATAAAAATGATTGACAAAAGTTATAGCACCACCTACTGCTCACAGGAAGTACTGCGCCAAACAGTTTACTTTATTATTCAAGCAGCGCTTGCTGCGACGACAGGAAATTTTCTGAGCCAGCTAGGTGCGACGGGGTCCACAGTTGCACGGGGGCAAGCCCACTTACAGCTGCTTGCAGCTTTAATTTTTATTTGTTTGTAGTGGAAAAACAACTCAGCTGAAGGGAACGGTGTTATGCTGAGAATTGTTCGCTTGCCGAGAATTGCATCCCATCTTCAAATAAACATAATTTAAAAATAATTTACAAGAGGTAATAACGATTTTTACTTCTAAAAATGTATAATGGGTACTTCTATAAATGTACAAATGGTTACAAGCCTGGCTGTAGTGTTATATTTTATAGTTTTGGTGGATGGGATGCAATTCTTGGCAAGCGAGCAATTCTCGGCATAGCAGTGGATTTCCCTTTTCGGTCCTGGCCAATCGATGAGCCGGATTTCACTTCTTCGCCAAGATTTTTTCTTCCTGGTCAGTAGCGGTTTCAGCTACAGCGCCACAAACGAGCAGCTGTTGTAACTGCGTGATGCTGTCCAAGCAGTTTGGTCCGCTTGAGTGAAGTGCTATGCGAATGCAAACCAAACTAAACAAAGGTGTGAAAATTCTCGCTATTCCCTGCTGAGTCGAACCAAGACCCCCGGACTATCCTGGTGTGAATGCAGCCTTAGTCACACAAAAATAACTAACACAAAGCCTTACAAAGCACACAACAGAGAAGGAGGCTACGACTTCCCAGCACAGGGGCTGGACTTACAATTACGGCAGATAAGAGGTAAGACGGGGACTCTGTCCGGGAACCAGAAATGATTAATGACACTGCAAGGAATAAACTGAGAAGCAGTTCTTAAATGGGGAAGCGATTATGATTGCACATACAGATCAGGTGTAGTAGTAGTAGATTAGTTTATTTGACAGGGACAGTGCAATAAACATAGACAATTAATCAAAGACAATCAATCTGATGTGTTGCACATAGAGTGTATAGCTATTAGCTAATTTGCAACTCTTGTCCCTGGATGGGCTTTAGAAAAAAGAATCAAGATAAAAATATACACAATAACCACATACATCAATGCAGAAAAATTATAAATACACAATTATAAATATTATAAATATTATAAATACACAAATATAACAGCCTGACTCACCTTTAACATAAATATTATAAATACACAAATATAACAGCCTGACTCACATTTAACACATATAACATAACTCACATTTGCCTATTTCAGGCCTTCCTCCCTCCGTCACTCACTATAAACAAACACATTTATTCCTTCCCTTCATTCACTCTCACTTTGCAGACAATTAATTCATACATGAGTACATTCTTGTTTATTTTTCAGCCAGTTTTTAACATTTTTAGTGAATGTTTTAAAGTCCGTTATTATTTTAATTTCATTTGGCATTGTGTTCCAGATGTGACTGCCCTTTATAGAGAAAGCTGTTTGTCCAAATGTGGTTCTGCGGTGGAATATTTTACAGTTATTGTTAACAGAACTCCTGGTGGCTCTGCTGCTGTCCTGTCTTTGGACGAAACCAGCAAGTGGCTCGGGTGCTGATTTATGGAAACATTTGAACGTTAATTTCAGAAGACAGAGGTCAATGAAGCTCTCAAAACTCAATAGGTTGTATTTTTTTAAAACATTACAGTGATGCCACCTAATGGGCTTTTTGTCCAAGATTTTTAGGGTTTGATTATATAATGAACCTATATGTCTTATTGTGGAAGGGGCTGCTTGAGCCCAGACTGTCAAACAGTATGATATATGAGAAAAAACCATAGAATGCATATACAGTGCAGCTGCTTCGTAAGGTATGTAATATCTAATTAATTTAAAGCAGTTCAGATTTTTTTTTACTGTTTTTGAAATTTTCTTTATATGAAGATTAAATTTGAGTTGAGGATCTAGTACAATGCCAAGGTATTTGAATTCTGTAGCTAAACTGATGTCATGATCATGTATATTAACTTTAAAATGTTGCAGGTTACATTTTTTGATTGAAAAGCACATTGAGACTGTTTTCTGAAGGTTCAGCAATAGATGGTTCTTGAGGAGCCACTCTTGGACATCAACCATACTTGTAGACAGTACATCTGCAGCCTGTGCTGGAGTCTTGGCAGCTGTGTAAATAACTGCATCATCTGCATAAAGTTGGCATGTTGCAGCTGAGCAGTGTAACGGCAAGTCATTAATAAAAATGCTGAAAAGTAAAGGACCAAGAATGGACCCTTGTGGGATACCCATGCGGTTGTTTAAAAATGAGGATTTATCCTGGTGCACTTTTACACACTGTTCTCTATTCTGGAGATAAGATGCAAACCATTCTAATGTATTTGGGGAGAAGTTAAAAGATACCATTTTGGATAAAAGCAAACTGTGGTTTACAGTATCGAAAGCCTTTTTGAGATCTAGAAAAACAGCTCCTACCACATTACCCCTGTCCAAGGACTGTTTGACGTTTTCAATAAGGCAACAATTTGCTGTTTCTGTTGAGTATCCTGGTCTAAAACCAAATTGATGTGGATGAAGAAGTTGACTGTCTTGTAAGTAGTCTATCAGCTGTGTAGCTACAACTTTTTCAAGAACCTTAGATAGGACTGGTAAGATAGAGATTGGGCGGTAATTGCATATATCGTCTTTACTGCCTGATTTATGAACTGGTATGACGACAGCTTTTTTCCAGCCAGATGGAAATGTACTAGACCTAATGGAGAGATTAATGAGATGAGTCAGTGGTTTGATTAATATTTTGCTGTGCATTTTGAGAAAGGAGGTGCTCATATTGTAGATATCATTAGTTTTTGAGTTTGACAGTGTTTTAACAATACCAGCAATTAACTTCTCATTTACCTCATCGATGTGAAAAGTATCTGTTGGGAGTATGGAATTTGTGTTGTTGAGCACATTTGGCAGCACAAAAATTTTTGTTAAGTCTTCCACAGAGCCCACAAAGTGTGAATTAAATTCATTTGCCAAAGTAGCCTTGTCACTGACGGTCTTGCCATTGATTCTAAGTTCCTTTACCCCCTTCTGATCGTTTTTTTTATTAGTTAAGTTATTTAAATGCCTCCATAGGGAACTGTTGTTACCCTTTGCATGATCTATCAGTTTATTGTAATAAGATATTTTTGATTTTCGCAGCTCATGTACCACTTTATTTCTTAAACTTTTGTACACAAGGTGATCATTTTGTAGTTTGGAGGTTAGTGATGTTTTCAGTGCATAGTCTCGCCTCTTCATAAGTTTTCTTATTTCATTATTTAACCATGGTAGGCTAATCTTCTGTTGTCTACTTTTAATTTGCTTTGAAAATTTTTCTATAGACTTTGTGATTGTTGCAGTTATAAAATTACAACAATCATCTACTTCACATGTTGCCATGAGCTGCTCCCAATTTTGATTCTCTAAGTAATGTTCAAACTCCTCATTTTTTGATTTGGGGATAATAAAATTTGATTTGTCAATATCGACTCCCCCAAAATACTGTAGTCGCTTTTTAGTAAGTTTCCTGACAGCAAGAACCATGTTATGATCTGAGAGACCAGTTACAAAATTATAGGTTCTGGTTATTCGTTCTGGTTTATTAGTAAATACCATGTCAATAAGTGTTCTGGATTGTTTGGTTATCCTGGTGGGTCCTTTGATGATTTGCTGGTAATTAAATTTAGTCATGAGGCTTTTCAGTTTTTGTTTGTCTTTTTTATCAGACCAGTTGATATTAAAGTCACCATGAATTATTGTTTCTCTGTTCTTCTCAAGTTGTTTAACCAGATCACTTAATTCATTATAAAAGGAAGAGTTGTGTGACGGTGGGTTGTACACTACTGCAATGTTGAAATTCATTACCGGAGAGAGACATACATTAACAGCTAAACATTCAAGTGAAGTATTCAAATCAACCAGTTGACATTTATATTTCTCTTTGATGTAAATTAAAACACCTCCTCCCCTCCCTACCTGCCTGTCTTTTCTAAAACACTGGTAGCCCACAATATCGATCATATTAGTGTCTATGTTACTGTGTAGCCAGCTTTCTGAGAGACAAAGGTAGTCCAGATTTGAGTCCAACAGCAACACCGAAATCTCATCTCTTTTGGGGATTATGCTCCGTATGTTTAAATGACCGCCGAGGATCCCCTTTGGTTTAGCCTTGGTGTCCCAAAGAACTCGTGCATGATTAACAGTTTGGAAAAATAAATGTTGTTTTTGCTTTTGTACAGCTCGGTTTTGTGCTAACCCAGTGGTCTGCTGTTTAATAGTGGCAGGTCCAGGGTTAAGGTGAATATCTCCTGCCAGAAGTAGCAGAACTAACAGAACTTTAATTGTATATCCTCTGCCATATTGTGATTTTTGCTTAACAGCCATGTTTGCCTTAATTTGGAAGTTTTTGCTCAGGGCTTTTAAAGACCACATAGAGTGTAGGGTGAGATGTCCAAGCCCAAATCCATACAGATAAAACTTTTTAACTTCACCTTTGGTTGAGTTTGTCGGAAAATCCTTCTTGTTGCAGGTCCAGACACACAAAGACAAAACGAAGAGGAAGTAGAGAAGTAGAGAAGGCTTATTAGTGGTGCCCATCAGCCCACTTTTTAATCCGGTGGCAGCCATCTTCAGTCCTTCTTGGAAAGAAGGAAAAGGAAAATCTGTGGATAGTAAAATAAATTCTTCTTATATCGCCAGAATCTGATCCGATCGTCCTCGAATCCAGCTGGGCCTCAGCTAGCCAACTAGCCCCTTCCGTTGCTGGTCTCGTTGCTCATAGTCGCCGTAACTGGTCTCCCGTCCCGCTCCTCCAACCGAGTCTCGTCACACACCGCCGCTGCCACCGAGCTCCGCTGAGGTCACGGTAAATCCTCCGCTAGGCACCGCCACCTACCGTCGTCTGCCTGGGTGAAATCTCTGCTGAGCCCCGTCAACAAATAGCCGCTTGCCTGGTAGTATCTCCGCTGGGCCTCGCAGCTGGGCTTCGATTCAGGCTGGTGTAAGGTGGAATGACTGGCGCCAGCATTAAGCTAACTAGCGTTAGCTTAGCAATCGCTTCGGGTAGTCTCGTCGCACACCGCCGCTGCAGTCCACGGTAAGTCCTCCGCTGGGCACCGCCGCCTACCGCCGTCTGCCTGGGTGAAATCTCTGCTGAGCCCCGTCAAACAAATAGCCGCCTGCCTGGTAGTATCCCCGCTGGGCCTCGCAGATGGCTTTGATTCAGGCTGGTGTTAGGTGGAATGGCTGGCGCCAGCATTAAGCTAACTAGCGTTAGCTTAGCAATCGCTTCAGGTAGGGCACATCAGTGAATCACAAGGAAGCGCTGGAATCGCTGGTCAGTTTACTCACAGTGGCCGGATAAAAGCGATCAAAGGGGTAATCCACCGGAGGTATATCCGATCGCTGTAGGTAGTTATTTAGAGACTGGCACCAGCATTAAGCTAACTAGTGTTAGCTTAGCAATCGCTTCAGGTAGCATTAAGCTAACTAGTGTTAGCTGAGCAATCGCTTCAGGAAGGCGCAGGAAGTCGCTGGAGAAAGGCGATTAAAGGGCAATCCAACGGAGGTGGCAATTCAGCCCGTGCGTGTTCGCCACGAGCGCCGATCGCTGCAGGCCAGCCACTTTTAATGGCAAAATCAGTGACTTTGTCTCAGCACTGAAAAAGTGTGACCATCCCGGTCGCCATCTTGAGATAACTTCGTGCCAACTCGTGTGGTTGGCACGAGTGAGGAAATAATTAACCTAACAGGTAAGAGTTGTCAAAGCCCGCGAACAGAATTTGAACAGGAGGAAGTGCACAATGACTGTCAAAGGCACAAACCGTGAAGAAAAGAAAATCAGGTACAAATACATGTCCTTCCCACCTACGGCTGTCAGACTGTATAACCTAAGCAGGGGCTGCTCGCAGAGATAGCAAAAAAAACATGACGACCTAATGGTATCGAATGCAAAAGACGCAACAGACTTACACAAATGGTCCCCCCCCAGTATACAACTAGGACAATATCAGTTGCTATGGAGGGTGACAATATGTATGGGGTAAATATTTATACTATGTAGGGGTAACTAAATAGATGGTTTTGCTGTTTAGTCCATCTAGCTACAATGCTCCGCACTGTGTAGATATAACTATATATTTATGTGTACATATGTATATTCACTGCTCTTATTTTCTTATCTTCTAAATTTTTGCTCTGAGTGTTGCTATCCCTGTGCCGTTGCAATCCTGGAATTTCCCCATTGTGGCACTAATAAAGGCTTATCTTATCTTATCTTATCTTATGAACAATAATACACCAAGAATAATAACCAAGCACAGACTGGATAGAAATAACAAATACACTAAAGGAGAAAACTGAGGTAAGCTAATAATACAAACTGATAAATACTGAGACTACAAAAGGAAATTAAAACAAGGGCAAATTACAAACACAGGGACATAAATGGGAAAACAAGATAATACAGAAATACATAAATAACAAAGTAGAATCAAAATAACAGGAAACTAGGAACAGAAACAAGAGGACAAACTCAGATACCAGAATACACCAAATCACACTAAATACAAAATAACCAAGACACAAAAATGCAAAAAAGACAAAACAACTTAGCGCTGAGCAACGGCACCCCACCCATGCTCAGAATCATGACAAAGCTGTTATAGATCAGATATGAACATTTAAATACCTACAAGAATCCTCACTGTTGCCCCCGTGAGTTCTGCCCACACTCCATTACTCAGGACTTCCCCAGTGAGGCTACGTGACTAGTCAAACAGAGAGCCACACTCATTGGCCGAGGACCTTCTGAAACTCCACCTACGAGAAGGACTCAGCTTTACTACTGTCCATGCAAGTGGTCAGTTCAATCGCTTCTACTGCTGCCTCGTGGGGACAGAGGCTGCTCTCTCTCGCTCCTTCTCCGCACCACAAAGCCTATCTCTCAGCTCTAATTTTTCACTCAAGGTAACACTTGAAGCTTCTTTGTTCTTAGAATGCTCCTTAACCATCTCAACTTTGATACGCTTTTTGAACTTTATTTAAAGCTTTGACATCTTTTCTAGGAATCCATGACTAGTGGAAGTAATCTTCAAGTTTATCTTTTCTAAAACCAAGCAAGCTTAATTTTTCTATAATCTTAATTTTTCTGTAAGTCAAGCGTGATCACACTTTTTAGTGCTTAATCCATTTTTTTTTATTTAAGTTTTTGTAAAGGGTATACAGGTCATTACAGCATTGCATTGTTTACATTTTCATCACATGTTCCCTTATTTTTTGCTATTTGACAACATTGTAGGGATATGTGGCGGTTTGGGGAAACCCCCCACAAACAGACTAAGGACAGACAACTCGCTACTTCCTGGTTTTTTCCATTGCATGCTGTGATCTAATTCAGCCATTTATGCATTTCACTGCTGTGAGGTTAATGTGCCACCCATGCATTGTGTTCATGCATCCTGTCTGTGTCTCACAAATGCAAATATCTCATGCCTGTTCTGCAGTCCCTTTGATCAGACAAACTGCTGTGAATCTGCTTTGATGTATTGTTTGAGTTGGGTATAAATACTGCACAGGTCCTGTAACACTTCCTCTCACTCACACTTCAACCGTCTGCAGCAGACACGCGCTCTGTGTCTTCTTCTCTGAGAGCCAGAGGATCCCCATCCAGCCTGCACACACTTGGGCTGGAGAGGGGATCCCGTGACGGCGGTATGATATAATAAACTCTACTTAAAACCCCCAACAACGCCGCTTTATTTCATGCCGCCGCACTGGGGGTAGTAAAAGCCGGCCGGAGACGATGAGAAGTCTGGGCCGCGCAAAAAATTGCTTGCTGCTCCGCGACGTCGAGGGGTTGTCCCGTTGCGCGTGCGGAGGTCCACAAGAAGAAAAATTAGTCACTGGCTCCTCCCGCGATTAAGTCCTGCAAGGATTAATAGCGGCCGTAAAGAAAAGACGAGGCTGCTTGGTGGCTGTGATGAAAGCAGAGGGACTGGCATGTTGACTTTAGGTGTGGGCACAGCCTTAAAGTCCTCGGGGATCGCTAATCGCTGAATCCCCATGTGTGCCGTGGCTGAGACTATTAACAAATCTTCGAGCATGCTGCATGCGTGCCTCAGGTGAGCGAGCAGCCCTGAAGGGCAGCGGCGAAGGAGGAAAGGCAGTCTGTGGAGCCGTATGTGGTCCCGTGCGTGGTGCGCCGTGGCCCGTGACTCCCCGGTGCGTGTGCCGGGGTCCCGTGCGTGGTTGGGCCGCTGGAGAGGAGAACCAGGGTCAGGGAGCTTGCTGGAGATCATCCCTGTTGTCTGTTGCGTCGTTCGGTCGTGGTGCGTTGGAGCGGTGCGAGGAAAGTAGACGCTCTTGTCCCTCGCTCGGTCATGGTGCGTTCAGGTCCACGTGTGCTCCGTCGGCCATGGGAGTCGCCGTCGCGGAGAAAGGACGAGGTACATGCGCTCTCGAGTGGAGGAGCTGTGAGCGCGGCCGGTCCAGTGTGGATGTGCCGATCTAGGCGTGCAGATCTCACCATGAAACGTTGCTCAGCTTTCCCGGTCGTGGGTGTTCTCCGTGGAGTTTCGCCTGGAAACTCCACGTTGCGGTCTCCCTGAAGCAGAAGGGAGGGCAGATCAGTCAGGCTGCCGCGTTCGCTTGTCGTCGGAGAATCACCGCCGGGTGTTGCATTCGCTGGCAGCGTGTTCGTTTCAGCGTCGGGTCACCAGTGCGGCGGCATGAAATAAAGCGGCGTTGTTGGGGGTTTTAAGTAGAGTTTATTATATCATACCGCCGTCACGGGATCCCCTCTCCAGCCCAAGTGTGTGCAGGCTGGATGGGGATCCTCTGGCTCTCAGAGAAGAAGACACAGAGCGCGTGTCTGCAGCAGAGGTTGAAGTGTGAGTGAGAGGAAGTGTTACAGGACCTGTGCAGTATTTATACCCAACTCAAACAATACATCAAAGCAGATTCACAGCAGTTTGTCTGATCAAAGGGACTGCAGAACAGGCATGAGATATTTGCATTTGTGAGACACAGACAGGATGCATGAACACAATGCATGGGTGGCACATTAACCTCACAGCAGTGAAATGCATAAATGGCTGATTAGATCACAGCATGCAATGGAAAAAACCAGGAGTAGCGAGTTGTCTGTCCTTAGTCTGTTTGTGGGGGGTTTCCCAAACCGCCACAGGATAGTTATTACAACACCCCCCTTTTTTTTTTTAAAGTGAAAGAAAAAGTGAAATTAAGGAGAATTAAATAAAAACAAAACAAACAAAAAAAATGAATAAACAAACAAACAGAACAGCAAAAAACAAACAAACAGAAAATTAAGTAAATAAAAGTAAAAGAGCATCTGAGTAGAGTTGGAACAAAGAGCGGGACCATTATTGAAATGGTATTTGTCAAAGATTAGATCTAATGGAAGACACATATGCGATCCAGGGTTGCCAAAAGTTCATGAACCCATCCATGTCCTGTCTCAGTGCGAATGTCAACTTTTCCATCGAGTAAATGTCTTGAATCACGTTAATCCAATCTTCAGGTGTAGGACAGTCCTTCAGCATCCATTTTTTAGTTAGGGCTTTTTTACTTGCCAATATTAAAACATTGAATAAGTATTTATCTCCTCGTCTTTCCAGTGAGTCCGGTAGTAAACCCAAATACAAAGTTACAAAAGAAAAGGGAACTGTTATTTTGAATATTTTCCCCAATATTGTCTGTACGTTGGTCCAATATTGGTGGATAATTGGGCATGACCAAAACACATGAAAATGATTTGCAGTCTTTTCACCACACAAGCGCCAACAGTTCAACCCCTTATGGGTAAATTTGTTTTGTGCAGGTGTTCTGAAAAATCTTACCAA
Source organism: Pholidichthys leucotaenia (assembly GCA_020510985.1). Classification (NCBI taxonomy): domain Eukaryota; kingdom Metazoa; phylum Chordata; class Actinopteri; order Cichliformes; family Pholidichthyidae; genus Pholidichthys; species Pholidichthys leucotaenia. The sequence continues at coordinate 310,164,037 of CM035839.1, read as the reverse complement.
ATTTTTCCATCCAAATTCTCTCCACTGCAGGGATGAGGTACTTTTCCATTGCTGTTTATTTAGCTTTTCCCATATTTCCAATTGTAAAGTGAAATTCCCCTCTTTTTCCCATCTCTCTTTTATATATGATGTGTTGTCTCCTTTTAAGTCTTGAAGACCTTGATATATTTTAGAAATGTATCTGATCCCTGGGATCCCTTTATATGCCATTAAGAAGACCTTCAGAACACCTGACTGGGCCCTTTCCAAATCCTCCTTTTTAAGTATATTGTTTATGTGGTGTCTAAGCTGAAAGAACCTGTAAAGATCTTGATTTATTAGACCTTGTTTTTTCAAATCTTCAAAACTTCTTAAAGTTTGCCCCTTAAAAAAATCGTAATATTTTATCAGCCCTTTCTCTTTCCACTCTTTAAATCTAGTGTCTGTTTTATTGGGGGTAAAGTCTTGATCATAGGCAATCCATTGCAGAAGTCGATAGGGCTCTTTAGCTTGATTCTCTCTGACTATCTTAAACCAAATTTTTAGCGGGGTCTCTATCCACGGGTTGGTGTTATTCAAGAGTTTAGTTAAGGCATTGTTCCCTATTATTGCCTGTAGGGGGATGCCACTTGTTATTTGGCATTCCATCTCCTTCCATTGTGCAGTGTAGACTGGGTTACATATCTCTACTAAAGTTTTAATTTGTGCAGCTATAAAATAGTCCCTAATATTTGGCAGCGCGAGCCCACCTTTGTCTTTGTTTAGCTGTAGGGTTCTATATCTGATTCTAGGTCTCTTACCCTGCCATATGAATCTTGAGATCCTTCTGTCCAGCTCCTGCCATGTTTTTTTGGAAGGTTCTACCGGTATTGTTTGGAAAAGGTATAGAAGACGTGGAAGTATATTCATTTTGACTGCTTCAATTCTTTGTGCAGTACCTAAGAATGGTATCATATTCCATCTTGCTAGGTCAGATTTTATTTTAGTCACCAGTGGATCATAGTTTAGTGATATAATTTTGTCGAGTTGTTTCGGGATATTGACCCCCAGATATTTCATAGATTCCAACTCCCAGTTAGTTTTGAGTTCATTTAGTGAAAAATGATTTGGGTCATAGTTGAATGTTAAGACTTGGGTTTTATGCATGTTTAATTTGTACCCCGATAAATCTCCATAGTCTGAAAAAACTGAGATTAGTTCTGGTAGAGAAGTGTCTGGCTGCCCTAGGTATATTAAAATGTCATCAGCAAAGAGTGCTATTTTATGTTCCTTCTGACCAAGTGTAATACCTTGAATTTCTTGATTTTGTCTTATCCATTGGCTCAGAGGTTCTATGAAGATTGCAAAGAGCAGTGGAGACAGGGGGCAGCCCTGACGACATCCTCTTTCCAGCTCAAAAGATGATGATAAATTACCGTTAATCCTTATTTTAGCTGTTGGTTTTTTATATAATGCCTGTATAGTTCTAATGAAGTTGTTATGAAAATTGAAACTGGATAAGATTCTATATAGGAAAGACCAGTCAACCGAATCGAATGCTTTTTCAGCATCTAATCCCAATATGACTGCATTTAAGTTATATTTTTTTATATGATGAATTATGTGTAAAGTGCGTCGAATGTTGTCTTGTGTCTGTCTTTGTCTTATAAAACCTGTTTGGTCTAAGTGAACTAAGTCTGTCAGTATGTTTTCTAACCTTTTGGCAAGGATAGTGGTAAAAAGCTTATAGTCCTGATTTAATACACTGATTGGTCTGTAGTTGGAGCATTCTAGTTTATCCTTTTCAGGTTTAGGTATAACTGCAATGACCCCTTCTCTCCAGGAGGGGGGGATTTCCCCTGTGTGGAGGACGTAGTTAAATGTTTTCAGGAGGAGAGGAGATAGTTGCTGTTTAAAGGTTTTGTACCATTCTGCTGTATAGCCATCTGCTCCTGGGGATTTGTTAGCTTTAAGTTTCATAATTGCTTTTTCCAATTCTTTAGGTTGTATTTCTGACAGTAGGGTTTTATTTTGTGAATCCGTAAGTTGGGGAAGGTTTAATGTGTTTAGTAATGTCTCGGATGCGTTTTTATGTTTTTTGTGGGAGTATAAGTTCTTGTAGTAATTCTCGAAGCTTTTAAGAATATCCTGAATTCTGAATTTTATTTCCTTTGATACTGGGTCTCTGATTTTGTAGATTGCTCTTTCCGTTTGTTGTTTCCTCAATTTATAGGCTAGTAATTTTGCCGATTTACTGCCTGCTTCATAGTGTTTTTGTTTCAGAAATGTAAGTTTCTTCTGGATTTCTATTGTGTAGATCTCATTTATTTGATTTTTAATTTCTTTAATCTTGAGCGAGCCATTAGACTGAGTGTTGTCTTTGTGTTCTTTTTCTAGGTTCTTGAGTTCTGACTCTAGTGTGATTAGTTTTTCTTGTCTCAGTTTCTTTTGGGTTGCCAGTTTTGCAATAATTTTTCCCCTTATTACAGCTTTGCACGCATCCCACAGTATTAAAGGAGATACTTCTCCATTATCGTTTTCTTCCAAATATCTGAGAATATCTGATTCCAATTCATCTTTCAGTGGTCCTTTCAGGACACTTGAATTCAACCTCCAGGAAAATGTATTATTTGTGTATTTTTGGATGTTTAAGTCCATATAGATCGGACTGTGGTCGGAGAGATCCATCAGTCCTATTTTACATGTTTTTACTCTTCCAATGTCTCTATTAAACATAAAAAAGTAATCAATCCTTGAGTAAGATGAATGTGGCATTGAATAAAAAGTATAATCTTTTATATTGGGGTTGAATTCCCTCCATACGTCACAGATTCCCATTTCTTTTAGTAGCATCCGAGTATTCTTACTTTGGGTGTTATTTTGATGTGAAGAATTACCTGTCGCATCCCAGTATGGATTCAGTCTTAGATTGAAGTCTCCACCACATATCACTAAACCTTGGGCTTTAGTTATCATTAGGTCAAATACATTTTTATAAAATTTCCATTTAGCCCCTGGCGGTGCATATACATTCAGCAGGGTGATATCTTCTCCCTCTAGCCGCCCAGTTACCAAACTGTACCTCCCTTCTTTATCTTTGTGTTCTGATTTTTTTTCAAATGTAATTTTGGTTGATATCAATGTCGCTACTCCCCTCCTCCTCCCTGATTTATATGAAGATGAAGAGATCATTTTAAACCCTTGTCTATTGAGTTTAGTGTGTTCCACGTCTGTTAGGTGGGTTTCTTGTAAAAATATTATTTCTGCTTTGTCTTTTTTCATTTTGCGTAGAATCTTGGATCTTTTAACTGGATTCAGGATCCCTTTTACATTATATGAGGCTATTTTGGTTACACCCTGTTTCTCCATTGTATTTTCTTATTTAGTATAACAGTGTGGTGGCCCTCTTTTTTGCTACTCAGAAACTGAAAGAACATTAAGAACATAAAAAACATTAAGAACATAGTGTACGAAACTTTAAAACAAAAAACTGTCAAAAAAACTTCCTGAGCTGGGGTCTCTTTAAAGACCCTGTAAGAGCCCTGATGGAGTGTAGGCTCTGAGGGAAATTCCTCAAACTCTGTTACGTGTTGAGGGCCCTCTCTTACCCCTGTAAGTTGTCCCATGTTTTTAACGTGAATTTCAGATCCCAATCCGAATTTGTAATGATTTTTTTTTTTTATGCCTATAACCTATGAGATTGTGTGCACCCTCCCACCCCCATCACAGCAAACACTCACTCTAATACAGTATTTGTTAGTATGGAGAGAACATGTGGGTCATTGTTACATTTCTATTTTAACATGATTTTTCCCCCCCCCCTTTAAATTAAGAAGACATTTGTTTCTAATGCTATAACTGCTCCATGAAAGGTTTTACCACATGCTGATTCTGCATCTCCTTTAATGTTTGTTACCTTGTAGGCGGGGGGGGGGGGGGTGGAAGTGCAGAGTGACTGAAAAGAAAAAAAAAACAAACAAAAAGGTCACTATTCCTTCCTGGAACTGGAAAGCTTATCTTTGTAGCTCTGGGGCTGGGTTTCCCGCTGCTGCCCCGTGGATTTTGAAGGTCTCTGAGTGGACCACGTTTGAGCTCTGATTTTCTCGCTCAGATCTGCTGCGGGTTTAAACACCGTTACCGGGAGCCCTCTCCTTGCCATGTCAGTTGTTGCTTCTTCCGCTGAGTTATAGAGACATGACTCTTCACCGTAAAAGACCCTTAGCTTCGCCGGAAATGGCGTCTGAAAGCGTAGATTCTGTTCCCGTAAAACCTTTTTGGCGTCGTTATATTCCCGTCGTTTTTTAAGAACCTCAGGGGCGTAATCGTGCTCCACGAAGACTTTTCTCTCATGATGCATAAATCCTTTTTTCTGCCAAGCCCGTCTTACAACCTCTTGTTTTATTTTGAAATTGGCGAATCTTACCACCACAGAACGTGGGGGCGCTTCCGGGGCTGGCTTTGCGGCTAATGTACGATGGGCTTTTTCTATCTTCAAATCGGTGGTTTGTGGAATATCCAACTTCTCTCTCAATAAGGATTCCACGCATTCCGCCACTGTGTTGAAACCATCTTCAGCTCCTTCTTTCAGACCGTGAATTCTGATGTTATCTCGTCTCTGTCTTCCTTCTTGGTCGGTTAGCTTAGCCTCCAGCCATGACTGTTTTCTGTGTAAATCCAGCACAGAATCTTCAAGCACTTTTACTCTTTCTTCAGCTTCCAAGATTCGGTTTTCGGCCTGGTCCATTCTGCTGTTCGCCTTTTTTAGATCCTCTCTGAATTCAAGAAATTCGGCCCGAAATCGTCGTATTTCGTCAAATAGCGATTTCAAGCTAATCCTTTTGTTAGCTAGGCCCAGGTCCTCGTCTTCTGAACGGAGATCCTCCGGTTCGGATTCTGCGGTCGCTGTGCGTCCTGACCTGGGGAATGTCAGTTTCCTCTGCTTGTGGTTAAGCATGGTGTTATTGTCTTTTGATTTTTAATCTTCCAAAAATCCGTTAGGTCTGATTTTGAGGATGTTTTCCTTGGATTGAGTCTGGGAGTTTCAGCGTTAGGTTGCTATCACCATGGCGTCCAGACCGGAAGTCGCTTAATCCATTTTTAAGGCTTTCTCCTGGCTGTAGCTGACTGCCAAATGTTGTCCTAGAGGACAATCCATTATTCAACCGCCACCTCCAACAGACCTAAGCTACCGGGCCTGAACTGGCCCCCACCTCACAGAGAACCCCTTGGTCGAGGTCCCGGACACAGAACTGCAGTGAGGACCCCTGCTGTACAGGCTCATCTCCAGCCCTGGTTGGACCAAAGCTGGGCTACCCAGAGCCATTTTCTCCAGCACCTGTGACCCACCTGGGGCTAGACCATTCTGTTCTGCTCTGATCCAAGCCTCTTACGAACCAAGCCACGCCAAGAGAGTAACCCTGGATTTACCCTGACTCCGAATGCAGTACGTTACGGCTGTGATCCGGCCTCTGCAGTATACAGTTCCCATTCTTGTCACTTTTCTAATTCCCACCTGGTCCGGACCACTGTGGAACGAATCCGGCTCGTCAAATTCGGTTCACTAATAAAATGCAACAAGTCTATTTTTGACAGATGCTGGATCCAATCCGCAAGGAAACCTCAAGGTATCCCACGGTATTTAATAGCCATTTGATCATTAAAAATGATTAAGGGTTGTCCATTATTTTCTGAGGTCTACTCCTCCACCACTGTGTCAGAGAAGGTAAAAACTTGACTTAACATACAAACACTTCATAGAATTAAAATTAATGGGCTACTTATGTTTTATTTAGAGCCCCAAAATTCAGGTGGGGAGCCACTACATCACACTTCCTTGTTGTTATCACGTGATCGCAATCGGTTCATTTCGGTTACTCTCGGGTCTTTCTCGAACTCTCACGTTATTTTGTATAATTCTCGCATGATCTTGTATTTCAAACTCTGTTCTCATCCATGCCGCTGCAAAACACAAACAGAGCTGGTAAGGATAAACGCAAGGGGCCATCCGCACTGCATCTGCAACACACTGCATCTGGAGACAGGGTAAATCCTGGGAAAGGCAGTTAACAGCATTAGCACCAAGGAAAGCCATGACTTTTTCTGGAACTACCGGTCCTTTTTGAGCATAAGGTAAAGTTATTCTGCTTTTTTTTTCATAACATTTTTCCAAATTCCTTTTTCATTACCTTTGCGTTATACTTAATTTTTGCCACAATCCCCACTTCACCAATTCTCTATTCAAACACGTGATCAACCCTCCACCCATTCCACATATGCAAGACCTATAAATACAAAAATATTGCTATTTCTTCATATATACACTACCGTTCAAAAGTTTGGGGTCACTTAGAAATTTCCTTATTTTTGAAAAAAAAAGCACTTTTTTTCAATGAAGATAACTTTAAACTAATCAGAAATACACTCTATACATTGCTAATGTGGTAAATGACTATTCTAGCTGCAAATGTCTGGTTTTTGGTGCAATATCTAGATGGGTGTATAGAGGCCCATTTCCAGCAACCATCACTCCAGTGTTCTAATGGTACAATGTGTTTGCTCATTGCGTCAGAAGGCTAATGGATGATTAGAAAACCCTTGTGCAATCATATTAGGTCTGCAATGCTGTAATTGCTGCAAATGGAGGATTCTTTGATGAAAGCAAAGTTTGAAGGAAAAATTATTATTTCAAATACAAATCATTATTTCTAACCTTGTCAATGTCTTGACTATATTTTCTATTCATTTTACAACTCGTGGTGGTAAATAAGTGTGACTTTTCATGGAAAACACAAAATAATTGTCTGGGTGACCCCAAACTTTTGAACGGTAGTGTATGTGCAAAATTACCATTGTTCATGCTATTTTTGGTTATCTTCCCATTTTACAAGCTATACAGATATTGTATAGCTTGTATATATATTGTCATTTTGGGTCTTTCCGTAATAAATTTACTAAACTGTTCACTGTCGTCCTTTCTCTGTCCAGAATTAAGAATCACTCAGTGTCCAGAACTGACACCCAGATTATGAGACTGATCAAATATTGTTAATTACATTATTAATCAATGCATAACTTACTAATTGCCAAATTCCTAAGTTAAGGTGGTTCTTATTAGAGTTCTCGCTACTTCCCCTTGCTTTGTCTACACCGGGTAATAACAAAGTAGTTCGTCAGTCTCTTAGAATTTGGTCTCAATTCAGGAAAAATTTTGGTCTTCAGTTTTTCTCCATCAGAAGTCCAATTGCCCAAATCATTTATTTACCCCATCAACTATTGATAGTGCATTTCATATATGGCACAGAAAAGGTTTAAAATCTTTTGCAGATTTATATTTTGATGGACAATTTGCAAGTTTTTCTCAACTTTCCACTAAATTCGACATCACTTCTACACATTTTTTCCGCTTCCTCCAGGTCAGACATTATGTGCAAACCATGACAAAACAATTCCCTCAAAAACCTTCTGATAATCCTCTAGATGATTTTTTATTAGTTAAACCAACTTCTAAGGGGGTAATATCAGTTTTATAATATTTAATTTCAAATATACAATCTTCTTCTCTGGCCGCTATTAAATTGAATTGGGAACAAGATCTTAAATTTACTTTTACTGATGAACTGTGGGACTCTATTCTTGGCCAGGTTCACACTGTATCAATGTGTGCTCGTCACGCTCTTATTCAATTTAAGATCGTACACCGGGTGCACCTGTCCAAGGTTAAGTTAGCACGTATTTACTCGGATATAGACCCAACTTGTGAAAAGTGTGGTAGCGCTCCTGGCACTTTGCTTCACATGTATTGGTCCTGCCCTGCATTGATGAATTTTTGGCATTCTGTTTTTATCACTATGTCTGAAGTCCTGCAATATCAAATTAAACCTGATCCATTATGCGCCATTTTTGGTGTGGCTCCAGAACTTGTCTTGCCAAATTCCAAATTAAAAGTATTCAAATTTTCATTATTATTGGCTAGACGTGCTGTATTACTGAAGTGGAAAGACTCTTCGCCCCCTTCACATTTACAGTGGATAAAAGATATAATGTCCTGTTTGGATTTAGAAAAAATCTGATATACAGTTCGTGGCTTGAAACAACTTCTATAAATATGGTGCCCGTTTCTTGATTTCTTTGAAAGACCACGATTATAGTTTCTGAGTAGCTCAAATCCCCCTTTACCCCACCCCCACCTCACACACACAATTTTTCTTTTTTTTTCTTTTTTTTTGGTATTTTTTAATTATTATTATTGTTTATTTAAAGGTTTTTGTGTTTTGAAGCATCCACATTTGTTAGTTTTAAATTCTAGTTTTGCACTATTTGGTTAAAACAAAAATGAAAATTTCCAATACTTTGTATTGTATTGATACTTCAATTAATAATAATAAGACCTTTGAAAGAAAGAGTTCTCGCTACTCTTCAAACCGCGAGTGGTGCCCCTCTTAGTGTTATGACAAGGTAATGCAAGAGCTATTAATAATTATTAATTCTAGTTATTAATTATTAATAATCATATTCATATAATTGTAGTATCCAATGCTACATTATTTTGCTAAAAGGATGGAAATGGCTGTGGTGAACACATATTTCAAGAAGAGAGAGGAACATAGGGTGACTTACAAGAGTGGAGGAAGGTGCACACAGGTGGACAACAGCTTATGCAGAAGGAAAAATCTGAAAGAGATAGGAGACTGCAAGGTGGTGGCAGCGGAGAATGTAGCTAGACAGCAGTAGATGGTAGTCTGTAGGATGACTTTGCAAAGCAAGAAGAGGAAGCAAGTGAAGGCAGAGCCAAAGATTAAGTGGGAGAAGTTACAGAAGGAAGAAGGTCGCACAGAGTTCAGGAAGGAGTTGAAACAGGCTCTGGGTGGTAGAGAAGAATTACCAGATGACTGGGAAAGTACAGCAAAAGTATTGAGGGAAATGGGTGGAAAGGTATGTGGTGTATCCAGTGGACAGAGGAAGGAAGACAAGGAGACTTGGTAGTGTAATGAGGAGGTACAGGAAAGTATCCAAAGAAAGAGGTTAGCAAAGAAAAAGTGGGATAGTCAGGGAGATGAAGAAAGTAGACAGGCGTATTTGGAATCTAGGCGCATGGCAAAGATAGAGGTGGCAAAGGAAAAGGCATATAGTGAGTTGTATGAGAGGCTGAACACTAAGGAGAAAAGAACTTGTATCGACTGGCTAGACAGAGAGATCGAGCTGGAAAGGATGTACAGCAGGTTAAGTTGATTAAGGACAGAAATGGTAATGTACTAACAAATGATGACAGTGTATTGAGAACGCAGGAGTACTTTGAAGAGCTGATGAATAAAGAAGATGAGAGAGAGGAGAATGGATGAAGGAAAGATGGTGAACAAGGAAGTCCCAAGGATTAGCAAGGTGGAAGGGAGGGCAGCTTTGAAGAGGATGAAGAATGGAAAGGCGGATGGTCCAGATGGCATACCTGTGGAGGTATGGAAATGTTTAGGAGAGATGGCAGTGGACTTTTTAACCAGATTGTTTAACACAATCTTGGAAAGTGAGAGGATGTCTGAAGAGTGGAAAGGAATTATTTTGGTACCAATTTTCAAGAACAAAGGTGACACTCAGAGCTGTAGTAACTACAGAGGCATAAAGTTGAGCAGCCACACGATGAAGATATGGGAAAGAGTTGTTGAAGCCAGGTTAAGAGGACAGGTGACAATCAGTGAGCAGCAGTACGGTTTCATGCCAGGAAAGGGTACTACAGATGCAATGTTTGCTCTAAGAGTGTTGATGGAGAAGTATAGAGAAGGTCACAAGGAGTTGCACTGTGTCTTTGTGGATCTAGAGAAAGCATATGATAGGGTGCCAAGAGAGGAAGTGTCGTACTGTATGAGAAAGTCAGGAGTGGCAGAGAAGTATGTGAGGGTGGTGCATGTATGAGGACAGCGAGACAGTGGTGAGGTGTGCTGTAGGAGTGACAGATGGATTCAAGGTGGGGGTGGAATTACATCAGGGATCGGCTCTGAGCACCTTCTTGCTTGCCATGCTGATGGACAGGCTGACAGACGAGGTCAGGCAGGAGACTCTGTGGACCATGATGTTTGCAGATGACATTGTGATCTTTAGTGAGAGTAGGGAGCAGGTGGAAGACAACCTGGAGAGGTGGAGGTATGTTCTGGACAGAAGAGGAATGAAAGTCAGTAGAAGCAAGACAGAATACATGAGTGTGAATGAGAGGGAGGCAGGTGTAACGGTGAAGATGGAAGGAGTAGCGGTAGGGAAAGAAGTTGAGTTTAAATACCTGGGGTCAACCATCCAAAACAATAGAAAATGCACAAGAGAGGTGAAGAAGAGAACGCAGGCAGGGTGGAGTGGGTGGAGACGAGTGTCAGAGGTGATTTATGACAGAAAAAAACAGCAAGAGTGAAACAAGACTACAAGTCAGTAATGGCGTTCACTTATATAGCACTGTTCTTCTCATCTAGGATGACCAAAGCGCTTTACAGATCCTGCAATTCACCCATTCACACACTGATGGCGGCAGAGCTGCCATATACATAGGCGCTAACCAGGCCACCAGGAGCAACTGGGAGTTCAGTGTCTTGCTCAAGGACACTTCGACAAGCGGACAGCAGATAGAGCGGGAATCGAACCCATGACCCCTCCGATCAGTAGTTGGTCACACCACACCTGCGCCACCGCTGCCCCAGTAGTGAGACCTACTATGATGTATAGTTTGGAAACAGTGGCACTGACAAAAAGACAGGAGGTGGAGCTGGAGGTGGCAGAGTTGAAGATGCTAAGATTTTCATTGGGAGTGACGAGAAGGGACAAGATTAGAAATGAGTGCATCAGAGGGGCAGCTTACATTGAGCGGTTTGGAGACAAAGTAAGAGAGGCAAGGCTGAGATGGTTTGGACATGTCCAGAGGAGGTATAGTGGATATACTGGACAAAGGACGTTGAAGATGGAGCTACCAGGCAGGAGGAAATGTGGAAGACCACAGAGAAGATTCATGGATGTAGTGAAGGAGGACTTGGACTGGGTTGGTGTTACAGAGGAAGATGCAAGGGATAGGGTGAGATGGAGGCAGGTGATCTGCTGTGGCGACCCCCTAAAGAGAGCAGCCGAAAGAAGAAGAAGATCCAACACCACATTATTATGGTGCTCCCATGTGATGCTACATTTCAATGATCTCTCATGAATCTTCACTCTTGCAGTCTAGCACCGTTCTTGTTCTTCCCTCATAACATAGTGTTCAGGCATCTCCAAATTATCCCACATAATCACAGTCCTCTTTTTATTTCTCTTGAAGCTGTGAAAAAAAAGCATTGGTCTTTCTGACTGAGCTTTTATTTTCTATTTTTTAGTTTTCACTTTGCTGTGTTTGTGCTTGTCAAACCTATTTCTGCAACACATATTTTTGTGCATTAACATTTATAGGCACACTGCCGCACACCCTTTACTCCTATGTTATGGCTACTTTATGTAAACATCACAAATTTATCAATAATTGAACAAAATGTTTATTAAATCAAAAGAAAAAAAATCAACATCTGCTGCATCACTGTAAACACACTTTAATCCCACATACACAATAACTTGCTCTCAGACACTATTATGACATTTTTGGTTGCATATATGCCAATGACTTCTTACTGACAGACATCCTACGCCTCTTTCCTGTTTCGCCTCCTCTCTCCCCATCGCTCCGTCCGTCTATTACGTCTGACACTGCCAGCCCTCTCTCTCTTTCACTCCATCTTCTCTCTAATAGGTCTGGCATTCTAAGTAAGCTTTGTCCTCTCTTACTCCCGACCCTCCTTACATCCATCCTGCTGTCCTTCCCTCTAATGTGGTTGACATTCTTCACCCTCTCCTCCCTCCATTTCCCCTGACTGAGTCAAGCTAAAGTGCCGCCTGGAGGGCCCTTCCGTGGGTAGCAGAATTATAGCGCTCCGGGCCAAGGCCGCAGGTGAAGTGCACTCTGAACAAAGGGAAAGTGACAAAGGGGCTGAGTTTTACCTGAGTATATGGAGGAGGAAGGCGGTTTATCTGAGGCTGACAGGACAGCAAGCGGCAAAGCATGGTGAGGTGATGTGAGATAAAATAATCAAATATTCAGGAGAACAAAAAGATGATCACACACAACTTTAAAAATGTCAGGGAGTCACACATTCTTCTGCAGCCTCCAAAGAAACAAAATGCCTGAAGGTTACTTGTGTTTTTATATAAATAAATAGCACACACCTCAAACTGTCCAAACTGGCTTAACCATCAGATGACAAAATCAAAAATTCAAATGTGTCTCTCATCCAGCATAAGCTAATTCCGATAAAATTGCAAAAAGCTAATCTTAGCAGACATAATGGCCATGCCAGTTTTGCCGATTTAGCTCTCACAGGCATTCTGGCAAAAATATTGTGATGTCTCATTGTGTTAGTATCCACTTTAAGTTGAAGCAAGCCTTGCTAATGAGCTATGATTAATTTATGGCCCTGTCATACACATGTAAATAGCCAGCCAAGGCTGCTGCCACATCGGAAAACTTTTATCAGCAATGGGGCATGGCTGAAGGAACTGAAACATCTCTGATTTGAAAGACATTCACATCCTTGACATCTGTTGGGTCTGTAAGGGGATGACGACTGTAATGATGTTCCCTTCAGTATGAAGTATAAGCACTCGCTTTTCATTAGCTCAGTTATTGGTTTGTTAAATGTCTTAGACTGCCATCACTTGTGCTGCAAATTAATATGTGCAAAATATGTGCAATACAGTAAAGAAAAAGGAAAACATTACACCCAGATGTAAAACATCATCATCAGTGTATGTTACGGTGACGATGGTTGGTTTTTAAAATTTCAGGTCAGCTCTGATCTGGGTTCATTCTACTCTACATACTGTATTTATATTAAAAAAGAACATGATGCTTCAAAATCAATTTTAAAATTTCAACTCAACATTATACAAACTCCATTTCCAATGAAGTTGGGACATTGTGTCCAATAACTGGAGGGTTGGAGGTTTGAATCCCGCTCTCCCCAGCCATCCTGCCATCGTGTTCTTGGGCAAGACACTGGGTAAAGTGTCTGTGACACTGGGGGAAAGACTGCCAGAAATGTGGCGCAGACTGGCAGCCGCAATTCCGTCAGTCTGCCCAGGGAAGCTGTGGTTACAGAGGTAGCTTACTACTATCAGTGAATGAATAATGGACTCACCGGAAAGCACTTTGGGTGTCATGAAAGGAACTATATAAATGCAATCCATTATTATAAGATATTTAATGTTCAAACTGATAAAACTTTATTGTTTTGGGGGGGGGGGGTTGCAAGTATTTGCTCATTTTGAATTTAATGTCTGCAGCAAGTTCCAATAAAGCTTGGACAGGGGCAAGAAAAGACTGGGAAAGTTAAAGAATGCTAAAAAAGCACCCTTTTGGAACATTACAGAGGTGAACAGGTTATCATGAAACAGGTGAGTGTAGGGCTGGGTGATATGAAAAAATTCCAGTTACGATAATTTTTTTCCATATTGATCGATAGATGTATTTGCGATATAAATCAAATCCCTATTTCTGTCAAGCTTAAAGGTTCCCTTTTACTCCTAAGTGAGACGTGAAGCTATAACAAGATTAATTTTAAATATTTATTTTCTGTCAGAAGTTGAACTTGATAAATGTAGTGTAGAACATTATAAAACTGTATTTCAAATAATTATAAAACATAAAATATAAATATTTTATAATATTCTGCACACCAACTTACTGATAGCTGAGTGAAGTACCATGCCCAAAGCACTTCTGCCGTGTCCACTTGTTTAGTGATGTGGTCTTCACTATATTTGTCCCACTGTCTGTGGTGATGCAAACTTGTTTTGTCTCCACTCAGTCTCCAGGATGCAAGTGCTTCGGTCAGTCTTAAATGACTTCACCTGTATGGTCTTCAGGAAAGTTTGAAGACTTTTGCTTTTTTTTTTTTTTTTTCCACAATATCTTTATTGAACCTTTTTTTTTTTTTTTTTTTAACAAACATGATACAAACAATCAAACACTAACACTAAAGTACTACAAAAAAAAAAAAAAAATGCACTAAAAAACACCAACAACCACCAACAAAATCAAGTCTTCAACAATGCTCCTCTGTTTAGTCTAGACAATCCAATACATAAGTATACATATTATGTTCACCAGTTTGGAATTTACAAGGTCCACACACATCATTCACCTTCTTCTTCAAGAGTTATGTTTAAATTTTTTACATAATCAATAAAAGGTCTCCATATATTCTCAAACACAATTTCCTTTGATTTCAGTATATATGTTATTCTTTCTAATGGAAGGTTTGTTAACATCTGTCTTAACCACTGAGTCACATCTGGTCTATGAGTCTTTTTCCATAATAGTGCAATACATTTTTTGGCATTAAGCAAACTGAGGTCTATGAATGTTCTTTCACTTTTATTGAAATTATGCTTTTCTGGGTACAGACCCAACAAAACCAGTTTAGGATTCAATATGATTTGTTTGAGATTATTTTTTCAATTGTTACCCTCACCTCTTCCCAAAACATTCTTATTAATCTACATTCCCATAAACAATGAAATAGGGTTCCTTTACTTTCCATGCATTTTGTGCATGTATCTGGTATATTTTTGTTATATCTATTTAACTCCTCCGGTGTAACATACATCCGCATTAACCATTTGAAATGTATCAATTTAAGGCGTGCATTTATTGATTTGGTTTGAGCTTCTGTACAAGCCAATTCCCATTGTTCCTCTGAAATTTCAATTTGCAGATCTTCTTCCAGTAGTTTAATCTTTTCAGTGAATTTTCACTTGAAGATAGTGTCAATGAGTTATAAAACTCTGAAATAATACCCTTTCTTTTACTATCTTTCATCATCATTTTTTCCAAGGATGAATAAATAGGTCGAGTGAGAGCTTTATTTTGATTTGATCGAATAAAGTTTCTAAGTTGAAGATATTTAAAAAAATGTGTTCTATTGAGATTAAATTTGATCCTCAGCTCTTCAAAAGACATTATGTTGTCTGCACATGGCAAATATAAATCCTGAATCTTTTGTATCCCTTTTAAATTCCATACTTTAAATACAGCGTCCGCTCTCCCTGGTTAAAATATTGATTACCCCATATTGGACTAAATTGTGACAATAACTGTGGTTCTTTTAAATAGTTTTTAGCTTCACACCATATTTTGATCATATGCTTTACAAATGGATTTTTAACTTGTTTTTGTAATTTTTTTGCCGAATCTGAGTATATGAATATGGGAAGAGGTAAAGGTAAATTGTATGATTCCATTTCAGTCCAGTGAGGGAGATCATTTGATGAAAAATAATATGTCATAGACCTCAGTTGTGCCGACAATAATACAACATAAAATTTGGACATTTCAGACCTCCACGATCAAATGGTAAATATAATAAAGACAGACGTAATCTAGCCCTCCTGTTGTTCCATATAAATTCCACTAACTTTTTTTTTATTCTTGAGAATAGATCTAAAGGTGGTGATAAGGGAATGTATTGAAATAAATAAAGTATTTTAGGTAAAAATATTACTTTTAAGTATATTGATTCTCCCGATCATCGACATTGGTAGTGACATCCATCTCTGAGTTAACTCACTGATATCTGACATTAAGGCTTCATAGTTGACACTGGCGACTGATTCTAGCTTAGGCATAATTTGGATTCCTAAATATTTTAAACTGATTTACAACATTGAATTGATTTACCTCAGGGGCTGGGTAATTTCTCTGGGTCTCATTTAGCATTAATATTGAAGATTTAGTTTTATTTATTTTATATCCTGATATTTCCCCAAAATTCTTTATTAAATTCAACAAGGTTGGAATTGATTTTTTTAGATTCGACATAAACAAAATTATATCATCGGCGTACAGGGAGATTTTATGTTCTGTTGGTCCAACTTTAATTCCATATATTTGTGAATGTAAACGTATCGCTATCGCTAAAGGTTCAATTGCCATAGTAAACAGTAAAGGTGAGAGTGGACAGCCTTGTCGACATCCTCTATTGATTTTTATTGGTTTTGAAATATTGTTATTTGTTAGGATTTCTGCTGTAGCATTATTGTATATTATTTGAACCCATTTTATGAAATTATTTCCAAGTCCAAACCTTTGTAGGACTTCAAAAAGAAAGGGCCATTCAACTCTATCAAAGGCCTTTTCGGCGTCCAATGATAGGAGAGCTGTATCCGGTGCTTCTTTATTAAAATAAATAATATTAAATAGTCTTCTTACATTATGGAAGCCTTGTCTTCCCTTTATAAAGCCATTCTGATCTCGATTAATAATATTTGGTAAAATTTCTTGTATTCGTCTTGCTAAAATTTTACAGATTATCTTAAGGTCGGCGTTTAATAGGCTTATTGGTCTCATATTTTCACATTTATTAGAGGGCTTACCTGGTTTTGGCAGCAGTATAATTAAGGCATTATTTATGTATGATGGTAAATTATTATTTGAAATGCTTCTAAAACCATTTCCAAAAAAGGTTTTATTAATTTATTCTTAAATTTTTTATAAAGGTCAACTGGAAGACCATCTGGTCCTGCACTTTTTCCTGATTTCATATTATCAATGGCTAGCCCAACTTCTTCTTGACCAATTTCAGACTCCAATATCTCCCTGTTTTCATTGGAATACACGGTATAGATAGTTCGTTCAAAAACCCATTTAGTTTTGTTAATTCAGGTTCATTTTTTGGTTTCATATAATTTTTCATAGTAATCTCTAAAGGCTCTATTAATTTCTAAAGGATCTATAACTACCTGTCCGTTACTTATAATACTGGTAATTGGTGTTTTAATTTCCAATTGTTTAATCTGCCATGCTAATAATTTTCCTGATTTTTCCACCTTGTTCATAAAAGATTGTTTCAATCTTAGAAGACTCGAGGCAGCTCTATTCGCTGATTTTTTGTCGTATTCAGCTCTCAAAATCAGTAATTCATTCTCCAACCTTGGGTCACTTCCTGCATACCTTTTTCCTGAAGATTTTTTATTTTATGTTCCAATTTAGCTCTCTCCTCTCGAGTCTTCTTAGATTTTGATCCTGTATAACTAATAATATGCCCCCTAATAAAAGCTTTGAAAGCCTCCCACTTTACACATGCTGATGTTTGTGTAGTATTGATGTCAAAGAACTCGTCTATCTGTTTTTCTATATACTTGACAAATTCCTCATCCTGAAGCCATTTATGCTGAAATTGCCATCTACCTGATTCCTTTGTCAATTTTTTATCTACATATATTAGACAACAGGGTGCATGATCAGAGATCACGATGTTATCATAAAAGCAGTTTTGAATCTTGGACCTTAATTCTGTGGAAATCAAAAAATAATCAATACGTGAGAATGTCTTGTAGGTACTGGAATAACAAGAATAGGCTTTAACTTGTGGTTTCATTCTCTCCATATATCTAACAATCTCAATTCTTTCATAAAATGATTAATAGTCATCCTACATCCAATGTGCGTACAATCCAGTCCTGTTGATCTATCCACACCTGGATTCAATGTACAATTAAAATCCCCTGCTATTAGATGTTGCCCTGTAAGTGATGATAAGATGAGAAATAAATTAGCAAAGAACTTCTGATCATCTATATTGGACCATATAAGGTTCACAAGATTTATATTTTCTAATAGCAAAGAACCTTGAATGATTACATATCTTCCAAATTTGTCTCCAATTACATTTTTCACTTGGAAAAGGAACTGATTTATGTATGAGAGTCAT
Organism: Pholidichthys leucotaenia; assembly: GCA_020510985.1. Lineage (NCBI taxonomy): Eukaryota > Metazoa > Chordata > Actinopteri > Cichliformes > Pholidichthyidae > Pholidichthys > Pholidichthys leucotaenia. The sequence goes on along the minus strand of CM035839.1, from coordinate 310,146,323 downwards.
AACTCCCCTGGCTCGGGATGGAAAATGAAGAGGTGAATACACTTCCCTGCCATCTACTCCTAATTCTTTTAACATCCTCCTCTATCAGATGAGTTTTCTTGTAAAAACACAATTCTTGAACCCATGTCCTTTATTTTATTCATAACTTGTTTAAGTTTTTTTTAAATTTTTGTAGAGCCTCTGCAATTCCATGAAGTTAAATTAAGATTAACACTTTGGTCCATGATCAATAGAGAGTTTGGGATTACCTTGCAGTGTAAACATGCTCATACAGAGAAGCAAAAACATGAGTGGTTGAACATTCATCCTACAAACTACACACAAACAAATTTCCCCTTCCCACACTTGTGGCAAACCCCCCAAAATCAAAAGAAAAATTCTGTCTCCCGATATAGCCATCGACCGTTCCACACCCACGGGGGAACAGCCTAAGCCACTCTTCTTCATCCTCCCAATCACCCTAACTCTACTGCTTTTAATGACGTAACATTAACTCTCCTCTGTAGTTTTCCAACTTAACTCCAAAATTTTTAACAACTTTGTACATCATAGTTTTTTTTTTTTTTGTTTTGTTTTTGTTTTTGTTTTTTTTTTAATATATAATACAATCTATATTTTGTAAACTTACTATTACTTCAAGTCAGTCAGATGCCTGTGCAAATGCTTAATTATTCTACCTTATATTTGTTCATGCTTAGCTCCCACCAGTCTCTTCTTCTTCTTTGATCTTCTTGATGAACTCCTGCGCCTCCTCTGGGGTCTTGAAGATGTGGGTTCTGCCCTCATACGTGGTCAGCAGTCTCGCAGGATAGATTACACCATGACGAATCCCAAGGTTGCGCAGCTCCTTACGTACGGGATCAAACTGCTTCCTCAATTGCTGGATTCCTGTGGCCAAATCTGGGTAGAACCGCACCTGCTGGTCCTGGTGTTTAATCTCTCCTTTTTTAGCTCGTGCAGCGTTGAAGATCTTCATCCTGTCTCGTTGTTTAAGAAACTTCATAATTAAGGTCCTCGGCGGTCCCTTATCTCTCCGTGGGCCAATACGATGTGCTTTTTCCAGAACCACTGCTGATTGCAACTCCTCGCTGCCCAGCACCTCCGGAATCCACTTTTCCAGAAAGGAACATACGTCCCGGACCTTCTGATTCCTCTGGAAGACCCACCAGCTCAAATTATTCTGTCTCGACCGAGATTCCAAATCCAAAATATTATCTTCCAGAGATTTATTTTTTTTTTCCAAAGTGCGCACCTTTAATTGAAGACGGGTGACGTCATCTTCAGCACTAGCGAGACGGAGCTCCATCTGCGCCGTTCGTTCTACACAGTCACCCAATTCCTTTCTTATTCCTTCCAACGCTGTCATAATCCCATCAAATCTAGAGGAAAAGTCCGCTCTCATTGAACTCATGGCTGCCATCAGCGCATCTGCGCCATTCCCCGCAGAAATCGCAGCGTTGCCAGCCTCCTCCGCCATATATGGAGCCCTGTTTGCTGCGTCACAGACCTGAAAGTCCGTTAATTTGGACTGTTTCGGCGGCTCGCTTTTTCCTTTTCCTGGTTTTTCCAGCCTTAGGCTTCGCCGACATATCCTCGCCCAAACGCTGGGATACGTTCTGTCCCAAATGAGAGAGTTATTTGCCGATTTTTTTTTCTCCAGGAGCAGAGCAGAGCGAGACACGTCCGTCCTACGTGGCAGCCATAACCGGAAGTCCAAGACTTTTGCTTTTTAAATTCCAATCTTGATCAATGAAGTGGGCAGTGAGGCTCATATATGGTTCAGATGTGCAACTTGACCACAAATCTAGAAGTAAAGTCCATCCATCCATCTTCTACCGCTTTTCCGGAGGTCCGGGTCGCAGAGGCAGCAGTTCAAGCAGAGAAGCCCAGACCTCCCTCTCCCCAGCCACCTGCTCCAGCTCTTCAGAGAGGATACCAAGGCGTTCTCAGACAAGCTGGGAGACATAGTCTCTCCACCGAGTCCTGGGTCTGCCCCGGGGTCTCCTCCCAGTGGGATGTGCCTGAAACACCTCAAGTGGGAGGCGTCCAGGAGACATCCTAATCAGATGCCCATACCACCTCAACTGACTCCTTTCAATGTGGAGGAGCAGCGGTTCTACTCTGAGCCTCTCCCGGATGACTGAGCTCCTCACCCTATCTCTGAGGGTGAGTCCAGCAATCCTACGGAGAAAGCTCATTTCAGCCGCTCGTATCCGTGATCTTGTTCTTTCGGTCATTACCCAAAGCTCGTGACCATAGGTGAGAGTAGGAATGTAGATTGACTGGTAAATCGACAGCTTTGCCTTAGAACTAAGCTCCCTCTTCACCACAACAGACCGGTACAATGTCCGCATCACTGCAGATGCTGCTCCAATCCATCTGTCAATCTCTCGCTCCATTTTCCTCTCACTTGTGAACAAAGACCCCAAGATACTTAAACTCCTCCACTTGGGGCAGGAGCCTGTCCCCAACCCAGAGAGGACAATCCACCTTTTTCCGGCTGAGGAAAGAAGAAGTAAAGTATAGTAAAGTAAAGTATGGTAAAGTATAGTAAAGTAAACTTTAGAAGTAAAGCATGGCACACTTTGTAGTGCTTTTCAACCACTTCTCTGCATTTCGTGTACAGCTGGGGAAGTGTGATCTGGGAAAAATATTTACGGCCAGGGAGTTGGTAACAAGGGTCAATTACTTTCAACAGGATGGCACTGCTTCAGATGGTAAAAAAAATTTGTAGTGGTACCTGATTTTGTGGGAATGTGCCTGCGAAACAGATTGCGGTGCACGCTAAGCTGCTTCTTGTTAGACTTTAAATAGCCAAAATAGCTCCACATTACTGAATTCCTTGGACCCTTCTTTTCAACAATCTCCTCGTCTATTGAGCATTGGGTGGCGTCCGTTTTGGTGTCTTCTTTGGTAACGCTGTCACTGGACTTTTCATTAATGTTTCCTGTCATTTCCTACATAGCTGCGCTAGTCCAAACATTAGCAGGTGTGCTAACTGCTAAGCCCTGGCTGTGTGCTGGTCCTACGTGCGCATGCGTACTGTTGTGTGTGTCAATCAGACATGACTTCCAGCCATATGATTGGTTCGGTGTGGTGTATTCTCATTTTCATTGGCTTTTCGTGTGGTCTGTCAAAACACGGAACAAATGAGTTCTACCGAAGTTCTATCGACCATGTATTATGTAGTAGTAGTAGTAGATTAGTTTATTTGACAGGGACAGTGCAATAAACATAGACAATTAATCAAAGACAATCAATCTGATGTGTTGCACATAGAGTGTATAGCTATTAGCTAATTTGCAACTCTTGTCCCTGGATGGGCTTTAGAGAAAAAAGAATCAAGATAAAAAATAATCACAATAACCACATACATCAATGCAGAAAAATTATAAATACACAATTATAAATATTATACAATATTATAAATACACAAATATAACAGCCTGACTCACATTTAACATAATATTATAAATATTATAAATACACAATATAACAGCCTGATCACATTTAACACATATAACATAACTCACATTTGCCTATTTCAGGCCTTCCTCCCTCCGTCACTCACTATAAACAAACACATTTATTCCTTCCCTTCATTCACTCTCACTTTGCTGACAACATAATTCATACATGAGTACATTCTTGTTTATTTTTTCAGCCAGTTTTTAACATTTTTAGTGAATGTTTTTAAAGTCTGTTATTATTTTAATTTCATTTGGCATTGTGTTCCAGATGTGACTGCCCTTTATAGAGAAACGCTGTTTGTCCAAAATGTGGTTCTGCGGTGGAATATTTTACAGTTATTGTTAACCAGAACTCCTGGTGGCTCTGCTGCTGTCCTGTCTTTGGACGAAACCAGCAAGTGGACTCGGTGCTGATTTATGGAAACATTTGAACGTTAATTTCAGAAGACAGACGGTCAATGAAGCTCTCAAAACTCAATAGGTTTGTATTTTTTTTAAAACATTACAGTGATGCCACCTAATAGGCTTTTTGTCCAAGATTTTTAGGGTTTGATTATATAATGAACCTAATATGTCTTATTGTGTGGAAGGGGCTGCTTGAGCCCAGGACTGTCAAACAGTATGATATATGAGAAAAAACCATAGAATGCATATACAGTGCAGCTGCTTCGTAAGGTATGCTAATATCTAATTAATTTAAAGCAGTTCAGATTTTTTTTTTACTTTGTTTTTGAAATTTTCTTTATATGACGATTAAATTTGAGTTGAGGATCTAGTACAATGCCAAGGTTTTGAATTCTGTAGCTAAACTGATGTCATGATCATGTATATTAACTTTAAAATGTTGCAGGTTACATCTTTTGATTGAAAAGCACATTGAGGACTGTTTTCTGAAGGTTCAGCATAGATGGTTCTTGAGGAGCCACTCTTGGACAATCAACCATACTTGTAGACAGTACATCTGCAGCCTGTGCTGGAGTCTTGGCCAGCCTGTGTAAATAACTGCATCATCTGCATAAAGTTGGCATGTTGCAGCTGAGCAGTGTAACGGCAAGTCATTAATAAAAATGCTGAAAAGTAAAAGGACCAAGAATGGACCCTTGTTGGGATACCCATGCGTTGTTTAAAAATGAGGATTTATCCTGGTGAACTTTTACACACTGTTCTCTATTCTGGAGGATAAGATGCAACCATTCTAATGTATTTGGGGAGAAGTTAAAAGATACCATTTTGGATAAAAGCAAACTGTGGTTTACAGTATCGAAAGCCTTTTTGAGATCTAGAAAAACAGCTCTACCACATTACCCCTGTCCAAGGACTGTGTTGACGTTTTCACATAAGGCAACAATTTGCTGTTTCTGTTGAGTATCCTGGTCTAAAACCAAAATGATGTGGATGAGAAGTTGACTGTCTTGTAAGTAGTCTATCAGCTGTGTAGCCTACAAACTTTTTCAAGAACCTTAGACAGGACTGGTAAGATTGAGATTAGGCGGTAAATTGCATATATCGTCTTTACTGCCTGATTTATGACTGGTATGACGACAGCTTTTTTCAGCACAGATGGAAATGTACTAGACCTAATGGAGAGATTAATGAGATGAGTCAGTGGTTTGATTAATATTTTTGCTGTGCATTTTGAGAAAGGAGGTGCTCATATTGTAGATATCATTAGTTTTTGAGTTTGGACAGTGTTTTTAACAATACCAGCAATTAATCTTTCTCATTTACCTCATCGATGTGAAAAGTATCTGTTGGGAGTATGGGAATTTGTGTTGTTGAGCACATTTGGCAGCACAAAAATTTTTGTTAAGTCTTCCACAGAGCCCACAAAGTGTGAAAATTAAATTCATTTGCCAAAGTAGCCTTGTCACATGACGGCTTGCCATTGATTTCTAAGTTCCTTTACCCCTTCTGATCGTTTTTTTTTATTAGTTAAGTTATTTAAATGCCTCCATAGGGAACTGTTGTTACCCTTTGCATGATCTATCAGTTTATTGTAATAAGATATTTTTGATTTTCGCCAGCTCATGTACCACTTTATTTCTTATACTTTTGTACACAAGGTGATCATTTTGTAGTTTGGAGGTTAGTGAAGTTTTCAGTGCATAGTCTCGCCTCTTCATAAGTTTTCTTATTTCATTATTTAACCATGGTAGGCTAATCTTCTGTTGTCTACTTTTAATTTGCTTTGAAAATTTTTCTATAGACTTTGTGATTGTTGCAGTTATAAAATTACAACAATCATCTACTTCCTCATGTTGCCATGAGCTGGCTCCCAATTTTGATTCTCTAAGTAATGTTCAACTCCTCATTTTTGATTTGGGGATAATAAAATTTGATTTGTCAATATCGACTCCCCCAAAATACTGTAGTCGCTTTTTAGTAAGTTTCCTGACAGCAAGAACCATGTTATGATCTGAGAGACCAGTTACAAGATTATAGGTTCTGGATATTCGTTCTGGTTTATTAGTAAATACCATGTCAATAAGTGTTCTGGATTGTTTTGTTATCCTGGTGGGTCCTTTGATGATTTGCTGGTAATTAAATTTAGTCATGAGGCTTTTCAGTTTTTGTTTGTCTTTTTTATCAGACCAGTTGATATTAAAGTCACCATGAATTATTGTTTCTCTGTTCTTCTCAAGTTGTTTAACCAGATCACTTAATTCATTATAAAAGGAAGAGTTGTGTGACGGTGGGTTGTACACTACTGCAATGTTGAAATTCATTACCGGAGAGAGACATACATTAACAGCTAAACATGTCTCTATCAAGCAAGAGTTATTTCAGGATGCTTATCATTATCGTTATATCGACCAGCCCTAGGTGAGTGTCATGATTGGGTATAAAAAGAGCATCCCTGAAAGGCTCATGGTTCACAAGCAAGGACGGGACGGGGTTCACCACTTTGCGAACAACTGCATGGGCAAATAGATCAACAGTTTAACAACAACATACAATTGCAAGGAATTTAAGGATTTCATCATCTAGAGCCTATAATATCATCAAAAAATTCAGAGAATCTGGAGAAATTTCTGCACGTAAGCGGCAAGGTCAAAAACCAACATGAATGTCTGTGCTCTTCGATCCCTCAAGTGGCACTACATTAAAAACCAAAGCCATTCTGTAAAGGATATTACCACATGGGCTCATTAACACTTCAGAAAACCATTGTCAGTTAACACAGTTTGTCGCTACATCTACAAGTGCAAGATAAAACTCTACCATGCAAAGTGAAAGCCATATATCAGCAACACCCAGAAACACCACTGGTTTCTCTGGGACTGACGCAAAGTGGAAAAGTGTGCTGTGGTCAAACAAGTCCACATTTCAAATTGTTTTTGGAAATCATCGATGTTGTGTCCGCCGAGCTAAAGAGAAAAAGGACCATCCAGATTGTTATCAACGTGAAGTTCAAAAGCCAGCTTCTGTGATGGTATGGGGGTGTGTTAGTGCCCACGGCATGGGTAACTTGCACATCTGTGAAGGCACCATTAATGCTGAACGGTACATACTACAAGTTTTGGAGCAACATACAGTGGGGCAAAAAAGTATTTAGTCAGCCACCAACTGTGCAAGTTGTCCCACTTAAAAGATGAGAGAGGTCTCCAATTTTCATCATAGGTATACCTCAACTATGAGAGACAAAATGAGAAAAAAAAAATCCAGAAAATCACATTGAAGGATTTTTAATGAATTATTGGTAAGTCCTTGGTAAAATAAGTATTTGGTCACCTACAAACAAGCAAGATTTCTGGCTCTCACAGACCTGTAACTTCTTCTTTAAGAGGCTCCTCTGTCCTCCACTCGTTACCTGTATTAATGGCACCTGTTTGAACTCATTATCAGTATAAAAGACACCTGTCCACAACCTCAAATGGTAAGACTCCAAACTCCACTATGGCCAAGACCAAAGAGCTGTCAAAGGACGCCAGAAACAAAATTGTAGACCTGCACCAGGCTGGGAAGACTGAATCTGCAATAGGTAAGCAGCTTGGTGTGAAGAAATCAACTGTGGGAGCAATTATTAGAAAATGGAAGACATACAAGACCACTGATAATCTCCCTCGATCTGGGGCTCCACGCAAGATCTCACCCCGTGGGGTCAAAATGATCACGAGAACGGTAAGCAAAAATCCCAGAACCACACGGGGGGACCTAGTGAATGACCTGCAGAGAGCTGGGACCAAAGTAACAAAGGCTACATCAGAAACACACTACGCCGCCAGGGACTCAAATCCTGCAGTGCCAGACGTGTCCCCCTGCTTTAAGCCCGTACATGTCCAGGCCCGTCTGAAGTTTGCCTAGAGAGCATTTGGATGATCCCGAAGCGGATTGGGGAGAATGTCATATGGGTCAGATGAAACCAAAATAGAACTTTTTCGTAAAAACTCATCTTGTCGTGTTTGGGGAGAAAGAACACCATACCTACTGTGAAGCATGGGGGTGAAACATTATACTTTGGGGCTGTTTTTCTGCAAAGGGACCAGGACGACTGATCCATGTAAAGGAAAGAATGAATGGGGCCATGCATCGTGAGATTTTGAGTGAAAACCTCCTTCTATCAGCAAGGGCATTGAAGATGAAAAGTGGCTGGGTCTTTCAGCATGACAATGATCCCAAACACACTGCCCGGGCAACGAAGGAGTGGCTTCGTAAGAAGCATTTCAAGGTCCTGGAGTGGCCTAGCCAGTCTCCAGATCTCAACCCCATAGAAAATCTTTGGAGGGAGTTGAAAGTCCGTGTTGCCCAGCGACAGCCCCAAAACAATCACTGCTCTAGAGGAGATCTGCATGGAGGAATGGGCCAAAATACCGCAACAGTGTGTGAAAACCTTGTGAAGACTTACAGAAAACGTTGACCTCTGTCATTGCCCAACAAAGGGTATATAACAAAGCATTGAGATGAACTTTTGTTATTGACCAAATACTTATTTTACCGAGGGAATTTACCATTAATTCATTAAAATCCTTTCATGTGATTTTCTGGATTTTTTTTTTCTTATTTTGTCTCTCATAGTGAGGGTATACCTATGATGAAAATTGGAGACCTCTCTCATCTTTTAAGTGGGAGAACTTGCACAATTGGTGGCTGACTAAATACTTTTTTCCCCCACTGTATGCTGCCATCCAAGCAACATCTTTTTCAGGGACGGTCCTGCTTATTTCAGCAAGACAATGCCAAGCCACATTCTGTACATGTTACAACAGCGTGGCTTCACAGTAAAGGAGCGCAGGTACTAGACTAGTCCAGACCTGTCTCCCATTGAAAATGCGTGGCACATTATGAAGCCCACAGTACACCAATGGAGACCCCAGACTGCTGAGCAACTGAAGTTGTACATCAAGCAAGAATGGGAAAGAATTCCACCAACAAATCTTCAAAAATCAGTTCCTCAACATTTATTGAGTGTAAAAAAGAAAAGTGATGGAACACAGTGGCCTCTGTCCCAGGTTTTTTGGAACACATTGCAGGCATCACATTCAAAATGAGTGAATATTTTAAAAAAAAAAGTTTATCAGTTTGAACATTAAATATCTTGTCTTTGTAGTGTATTCAACTGAATATACTGTAGGTTGAAAGGGATTTGCAAATCATTGTATTCTTTTCTTATTTTTTATTTATGTTTTACACAACATCTCAACTTCAGTGGAATTGGGGTTTGTCTATAATGAATTCATCTGTGCTTCAAATGTACAGTAGATTCACATCTTGATAAATGGGTGAACCAAACACAGCATGCAGTGGTTCAATTCCAGTAGAAGTCTATGTTTAACCTGGTCACATGGCCAAGGAATTATGAAGGTTTGTGCATCTTAATCATTTTAGAGCATAATTATAGTATATCCACATTTCCTTTATCTCTAGATTTGCATCTGGGATGAGCAACCAGTTTTAATTATTGTGGGGCTGATGTTGCTATAAAGACTGATAATGATAAAAGTTGCCCAGCCATAAAACTCTCCTGTGTACAACTGGTAAGCAGAGCAGATCTGAAACACCAGTGACATTAAACTATAAAGTCATTGCAGAGATGCACAACATTCAAAGCAGTGTATACAGGATTGTAAACTGCTGTGAATGATCTTTTTATATATTCTATCATCCCTGCACACACTGTTTCTGCATCCTATTTAATGGAGCACAATGATTCATAAGCTCGGAGCCCAAAGTATTTTTGTGCATACATTTCAAATGCAGCAATGCACACATTCACCAAGAAACACATCATGTACTGGCATTAAAAAAAATAGCTGAACTATAGGTCAGAGCCTGCTGGCTCTGCACATTGGAGCAACATGAGCTAAACACCCACAACGCATCATGGGACCAGAATGAGATGTGGGTGTATTGATTTCTATGTGGGAGTGGGGCATAGGGGTGGAGCTAAAACTGGAAATGCGGTGGATGACAGAAACCATGGAACTTAAAATGGGCATGTGCAGGAGGAGTGGATAAAATAGAGCTGGGTGAAGTGAGCAAGTTAATGGGGGGAAAAAGCAAAGTGAGGAAGGCATGTGATGGGTGGGGCTCATGTGCCAGCAAGCCACACCTCGCCATGGAAACAGTTGCTTGGTGACACTGCAAGACTAGCCAATAGGGATATTGATGGATGAATTTTATATTAGCGCCTCTCACCTGGTGGTGTTTGACAGATAAAGATGTGTGCAGGAGGAGGGAGTGAGTGTTTAATTATGAAGCATGGAGTTGGTGTGATGGTAGAAATTAGTGAATTTAGGTACCTTTAGTTCAAATCAAAAACAAGGTCTGAAACCAAAAGCACTGTCTTGTTTTTGCCGTTTCAATTTGGTAGCATACAGCATGGAAAATAAGTACTGAACATGTCAACATTTTTTCTCATTAAACATATTTCTGATGGAGCCATTGACCTGTGATTTTCACCAGATATCAGTAACAACCCAAGAAATCCATATAAACATAAAATCAAGGCAACTGTGTTTACAAAACAAGTTATATTTAATAAAGTGGAATGACACGGGGAATAAGTACTGAACACACTTGGTGAAATTCATTTAATATTTAGTAGAAAAGTCTTTGTTGGTAATAACAGCTTCCATACGCCTCCTCTATGGAGAAACTCAGTGCAGGCATTGCTCAGGAGTGATTTTATCCCATTCTTCCACACAAACTGTCTTCAAATCTTGAAGGTTCCGTGGGTGTCTTCTATGAACTCTGATTTTCAGTTTGTTCCATAGATTTTCTATTGGATTCAGGCCAGGTGACTGACTGGGTCATTCTAGCAGCTTTATTTTCCGTCTCTGGAGCCCTCCTTGGCTGTGTGTTTGGGATCATTGTCTTGCTGAAATGTCCACCCTCGTTTCATCTTCAGCATCTTGGCAGATAGCAAGAGGTTCTTATCAAGGATGTCTCTGTACATTTGTTCACTCATCTTCAATTATATGACGTCTGCCTGTACCATGTGCTGAAAAACCCCTCCACACCATGATGCTCCCACCTCCAAATATCACTGTTGGTATAGTGTTTTGGGGCTGAAGTGCCAGTATGTTACTGGCTTGCCCAAATGTTGCAGCAAACTTTAAACAAGCTTCAACATGCTTCTTCTTCAGCAGTGGAGTCTTGCGACGTGACCGGGCATAGAGCCCATGTCAGTTGAGTGCATTACTTATATTTACCTTCACCAAGAGGAGGAGGTAATGTTTTTGCCGGTGTGTTTGTTGGTTTGTCTGCCTGTTAGCAACATTACTCCAAAAGCTATGAACAGATTTTGATGACATTTTCTGGAAAGGTGTGTAATGGAATGGGGAACCGATGATTAGACTTTGGTGGTCATCTGGATCACGACCTGGATCCATGAATTTTTTTGAAAATTATTATATATTAATACTGAGCTTTTCATATACTTCCCCTTTAAGATGTGTCCAAGGAGTTACAGGTGTGGCCACGCACCTCCGCACCCTGGAAGCAGTGCATTCTTAGCGCTGTTTACCACCAAACACTTCAGAAAAATTAAAACAGCTTGAAACGAAAAGAAATGTGGTCTCCATCCACATAGTATGTGATGGTTGACATTATTTCATCTGAAGACGGCAAGAAAAAGCAAGCAAAGTGTGCAGTTTAAGATGGGGTTCGGAAGACATGTGGACGTAACTCTGGCGGCACGTACCGGCAGACAAGCTAAGGATGCCGTTGCAGTCACATGACCCATATGGTATGTAAACACAGTAAACTTCAGCACTGGACAATGTTTAATTTTTTTGTTTGTGAAATCACGATAGGCCTGTTCTATTATGCTCCTTTACTATGCACCGCAGTGATATGATACCGCACTGTTGTGTAATATTACTTAATAATTATGAACCTTGTCAGTAAACTGTAAGGGAGAAGAGAGGAGGAAAAAAAAAAAAGAAAACCGACCTGATAGATTCAATAAACCATGATGCTGATTTGAGGTGGAATTGCCCAGCCCCAGTGTATGGTCAATACAATTATGGCAGTCTTGTTATTATAATGTAGTCATATAATGCAGTCATATTGTTTTTGCTGCCATTTCTCTGTCTGTTAGCAGGATCACGCAAAAACTCGACGGATTTGGATGACATTTTCACCAGAGGTAGCTCTTGACCCAAAGATGAACTCATTTGGTGTTGGAGGTGATCTGTGAGTGCATACCTCTGCCAAGACCCTATCTTACAACATACAGATGGATGGCGATATAGCTGGACAAAGGAATGAAGGAAAGGACAAAGGGAGGGAGCCTTGGCGGAGGTATGCACTGTCTGAGTGCTCTCTAGTTTTCTTTGAAACAGCAGTATCTGTTAACTCCAAGTCTTTCTGGAGCTCTCCACGAATGGTCTTTGGCTCTTGGAAATCTCTTCTGATAATTCTTTTGACCCCTCTGTGAGAAATCTTGCAAGGAGCTCCTGGGCGTGGCCGGTTTATGGTAAAATGATGTTCTTTCCACTTCCAAATGATGGCTCCAACAGTGCTCACTGGAACATTCAGCAGTTTAGAAATGCTCCTGTAACCACTGCCATCATTATATTTTGCAACAATAAGGTTGCGGAGGTCTAGAGAGAGCTCTTTGCTTCTACTGATCATATGTTCTTTGTGGTGTGACAATCTGATATTCATAGACCTTTTTAAAGGCTATCAGTGAGGACTTAACCAGCTGAAATTAATTAGCACTGATGGGGGATGGGATGGCTTCCGAAATTCTGATGAATTTCAGCTGGTTTCTTGGCTTTCTATGCCTTTTTGCACCTCTTTTTCTTCATGTGTTCAATACTTATTCCCTGTGTTATTCTACTTTATTAAATATAACTTGTTTTGTAAACACAGTTGCCTTGATTTCTTTGTATGTATGGATTACTTGGGTTGTTACTGATATCTAATGAAAATCTCAGGTCAACGGCGCCATCAGAAATATGTTTAATGAGAAAAATGTTGACATGGTCAATACTTATTTTCCCTGCTGTAATTGCAAAAATAATGTCATTTCAGAATGTGAATAATTGATAACTCATTTGCAACAGAATCTTGAGGAAACGACCGGTATGATCTCACCTGACAGAAAACAGGCTTGTACGTTTCAGAGAAGAGCTGGGTTAGTTCTTCAGAGTCACAGAGGTCCAGCGGCAGTCTGTCTATGCACAGACACTTGGAGTGCAGGCTCTCTTCCTGGCTCAGCTGGTTAACGTCCATCCACTGCACCATCAGCGACCGATCCCCCTGCAACAACGAGCAGCACAACACCCTCGGCGATTAACACCCTCATTTCTACATTACAACATATGGACACTAAATTCAGCAGTGCATTAGTGTCGGACACATTATCTGCAAACATGACTGAATTTGCTTTGGTGAGTGCTGATTTGAAAGCTTTTCGGGATTTGAGCTCACAGTTCAAGCAATCGTAAATGAGAAGTCAGAAACTAATCAGATTTTGCTGTGCTAAACTGAGGAGAAATGGGGGATGTTTCTATCATTACTTTTCACAGACACACTATGAAATTTTATACTTTTTATTCAGGCATTAAATTAAAACAAACTTAACTGGATGAGCCTGCATGTGAACTGATTAGCTGCTCTCCCTGCACTGCCAGTTTCTATCAAGTGGGACTGATGATTACAACATTTCTGTGCGATGATGCGACCAAATGAATTACTTCTCTCAGGTGATCAGGTTTATTTTTGAACCAAATAAGACCAGCTCCTACTGACTTGTATAAAACAAATTTAATATCAAACATCATCCATTCTAGTATAATCAAGCTAATTAAATTGTTCATACTCCATTTACATAGGTGTGGGGATCGTTGAGAGATCATTATGTAATGAAAGCATGGCCAGATCTCATCGATTTCCCAATAATATCTTAGTGATCATTCCTGGATCTCTCAGCAATCTTTCAATGATGGATTTGGAGATGGATGAGATCGCTGAGTGCACCTTGAAAGCGCCTTAAGAGATTGCTTCCCTTTGGTGATCGTTAAGAGATTGTGTTGGACTGAGTCAAAACATTGACAAAACTGTGGCCAACATGGAGCTCACTGGAAGATCACTGAGAGAGCTTGGCGATCGCTGGGAGATTATTGAAAGAACGATGATCTCCACCCCTGTGTAAAGGGAGTAGAAGCGCACTAGAAACCTGCGAGATACAGTATATATATATATATATATATATATATATATATATATATATATATATACAGTATATGTATAGTGGTGTGAAAACATGTTTGCCCCCTTCCTGATTTCTGATTTCTCATTTTTTGTATGTCTGTCACACTTAAATGTTTCAGATCATCAAACAAATTTAAATATTAGACAAAGATAACACAAGTAAACACAAAATGCAGTTTTTAAATGAAGGTGTTTATTATTAAGAGTAAAAAAATCCAAACCTACATGGCCCTGTGTGAAAAAAGTGATTGCCCCCTGTTAAAACATAAATTAATTGTGGTTTATTAAAATTAAATCACCCTTTATTGTCATTCAACTGTACAACCAATCATGTACAGTAGAACAAGATTGTGTTTTACCTATCTACTGTGTTAATCACACACACCCCAAGTGTAGAATCAGAGGGCCGCTGCCATGCAAGGCGCCGCCACAAATTTCCCTCCTCCATTCCATTATTGCTGAGCACCAAGCTGGACAGCAGGAAGTTCCACTTTTTATATGGTCTTCGGCATGACCCGGCCGGGATTTGAACCCCTGCCTCCCGGGTGTGGGGCGGATGCTCTACCAACTGAGCCACCACTCCGGTAAGTTTGTGCCAGAAGTGGGATCACATCTTTGGAAAGCTGAGTTCAATTTTTCTAGCCACACCCAGGCCCAATTACTGCCACACCTGTTCTCAATCAAGAAATCACTTCAATAGGACCTGCCTGACAAAGTGAAGTAGACCAAAAGATCCTCAAAAGCTAGACATCATGCTGCAATCCAAAGAAGTGCAGGAACAAATGAGAAGCAAAGTAATTGAGATCTATCAGTCTGAAAAAGGTTATAAAGCCATTTCTAAGCTTTGGGACTCCAGCAAACCCACAGTGAGAGCCATTATCCACAAATGGCAAAAGCATGGAATAGTGGTGAACCTTCCCAGGAGTGGCCGGCTGACCAAAATTACCCTAAGAGCGCAGCGACGACTCATCCAAGAGGTCACAAAAGACCCTACAACAACATCCAAAGAACTGCAGGCCTCACTTGCCTCAGTTAAGGTCAGTGTTCATGACTCCACCCAAGGAAAGAGACCTCAAGCTGAAGCGCACTTGGGTTCTGCAGCAGGACAATGATCCAAAACACACCACCAAGTCCACCTCTGAATGGCTTAAAAAAAAACAAAATGAAGACTTTGGAGTGGCCTAGTCAAAGTCCTGACCTGAATCCAATTAAGATGCTGTGATATGACCTTAAAAAGGCGGTTCATGCTCAAAAACCCTCCAATGTGGCTGAATTACAACAATTCTGCAAAGATGAGTGGGCCGAAATTCCTCCACAGCGCTGTAAAGACTCATTGCCAGTTATGACAAACACTTGATTGCAGTCACTGCTAAGGGTGGCCCAAGAAGTTATTTTTTAGGGGGCAATCACTTTTTCACACAGGACCATGTAGGTTTGGATTTTTTTTCCCCCTTAATAATAAACAACTTCATTTAGAAACTGCATTTTGTGTTTACTTGTGTTATCTTTGTCTAATATTTAAATTTGTTTGATGATGTGAAACATTTAAGTGTGACAAACATACAAATAAAAAAAGAGAAATCAGGAAGGGGGAAAACACTTTTTCACACTACTGTGTGTGTATATATATTTTCTCACTTACAAAGCTCTTAATAATCAGGCCCCCTTATATATAAAACATCTGATATTACCCTATCATCCTAACAGAGCACTACGCTCCCAAAATGCTGGATTACTTGTAATACCCAGAATCTCCAAAAGTACAATGGGAGGCAGAGCCTTCTGCTATCAAGCTCCTTTCCTGTGGAACCAGTTACCACTCTGGGTCCGGGAGTCAGACTCGATCTCTGTTTTTAATAATAGGGTAAAAACCTTCCTTTTCAATATAGCCTACGACTAGGGAGGGATTTGTGTCTCTTAACCCCCCCTTTTGTTTTGCTGTTAATAGATTCAGACTGCCGGGTGACCTCCAATAATGTACTTGGCTTCTCACCGTTAATGTTTGCGCTCTTTATGTCTGCTCTTTTCTTCTTCTCTATCCCCTCACCCCCAGCCAGTCGCAGCAGATGACTGCCCCTCCCTGAGCCCGGTTCTGCTAGAGGTTTCTTCCTGTTAAATGGGAGTTTTTCCTCTCCACCGTTGCTAAGTGCTTGCTCACAGGGGATCACCTGATTGCTGGGTCGTTCTGCAATTGTGGGGTTTTCCCTACTTTTGATAGTGCTATGAAATGACTTCTGTTGTGATATGGCGCTATATAAATAAAGCTGAATTGAATATATACACACACACACAAACATCTCACATCATGGCATTAGCTCTTTTTGACTTTGTCTGAAAGAGCAAAAAATATCTGGGAGACATACGTATGTTTTCTTTATGATCTGAACTGATATGAACTTACAGCCCATGTAAAATTTATTACAATATAAATGGATGCCGTAAATATAACATTTGCTTAAACATACCAGAGGCCGACCCAGCAGCTCCGAGCGTGCCCGGGAAGCGGAGTCCTTCTTCATGTACTCGACAAACCCATATCCTTTGGAGTGGCCTGTAAGCTCACTGTACACCAGGAAGGAGCGCTCGATGTTTCCATATGAGCGCACCAGCTCCTCGAACTGCTGGGCGGTGAAGGTGTGTGGCAGGTTTGTGAGGCAGAGCAGCGAGTCGGTGGGCTGCAGGGTGACGTTGATCAGGCGTCCCCGGACAGTGCTGTGGTGGAGGGAGCGGATGGCATCCTGAGCCTGGTCCCCGTTCAGCAAAGTCACAAAAGCTGGAGGAGGGGGACATTATGGAGACAGCGACGAGGAGGTGGGGAGGGAAAGATGGACGAGGAAAAGAGGTGCACCGACGTGGATGGAGAGAGGGAACAGCACGACGCAGGACATACATTTAAAGCAGACATTCAAAAACAAGGTTTGTGGAGGGGTGCAGACACACAGATAGAGAAGATGCATGAGGCAAATCACATGGAAAGCAAAGGGAGTTAATGATGGGCCAAATGTGGTGAAAAGAAAAGGTGGATGGGTGGGTGGTGGTGGTGTTGGGGGGAAGGGGTGGGGGATCAGGGATCATGAACAACCCAAACCACAGACACACATTCATAAAGACAGACAGACAGAAACACAGAAAAACACACACAGAGAGAAAGACAACACATTAGCTAGAGAGCCAGTAGGGAGCCACTATGTAGGGGAATCCACTGTGACACACAAACAATTAAAAAGTAAAAGTACTACCAGTATTAAGGGAACATGTAAAACAACCAGTTATCTGTGTGTGGATGTTCTTCAAGAGGATTTTTTTCCCTTTAGATTTTTTTGTTTTGTTTTGGGTTTTTTTTGGCCAACGAAATAAGACAAGCCTGCAGCATATCCTTCAAAGATGTACTCCAGTGGCTATAAATCCCCTATGAAAACAAATCTACATGGTCTAAAATGGTATTTTATGCCTTTTTTTCTACGGAAAACCTTTTATTGTCTTACAGTTTCATGTCAATCTTTTCAACCCCCCCCCCCCCAACCCCCCGCGCCAGAATCAGTGATCACTAGGCCCAACCACATACCACAAGGCTAATAGTGGCTAGCACTACATTATCAGAATAAACCCTGTGATAAAAAACTTACCGGTTGAAGGACATGCCCAATTGTATACATGGTGGCCCAGGATAATGACTGAAACTGCACCGGTCCTTAAAAGCATTTTAATGGTAAAAGAATCATCTTAATTTGGGTCAAGTTTTCAAAGCAGTTTGTTAAAAAATGCTAACTACCCTGGAGGATAACTTCACTTAGGCCAGAGAGTCCTGACTGGCTCAACACTACCCATGTGCCAGCACCACGAATAGTTACATCACCAAAACCTTCCGTCTCAACAGCCTTTTTGCAGGAGGCGGGGCTTAAGTGAAAGTTTACAGCAACAAACAGAAATCTGAGACATTTGAGCAATTTCGCTCTTGATATGTCTTGTAAGTCATAAAAAAAACATCTTACAGA
Organism: Pholidichthys leucotaenia; assembly: GCA_020510985.1. Classification (NCBI taxonomy): domain Eukaryota; kingdom Metazoa; phylum Chordata; class Actinopteri; order Cichliformes; family Pholidichthyidae; genus Pholidichthys; species Pholidichthys leucotaenia. The sequence continues at coordinate 310,128,196 of CM035839.1, read as the reverse complement.
CATATTAACAAAAAAAAAAAAACTCAATTTTTGGCAGAGTGTCACTTTAATATTTTGTTGCTGCCAACTTCTTATTAGCGCTTTATTTCATACGAACTACGTGTGAGATCGTATATTAGATTATTATGGCGGTGCCCTAGGCTAGAGAGGGGTGACGCCCCACCTCTGGGAGGTGGCATCACCTGAGGTATATAAGCCAGCTACGGGAGATATATTGTCTCTTCGCTGTGGCTCCTGTACTTGCGGTAGGGATTCCTGTGTTCGTGGTTCTTATAATAAAATCTATAAAACGTCACCTTGACTCCTCTTTAATTCGAGACACAACATTTGGCGACGAAGATATACGGAGATGGAGAGGGCTGCTACCACACTTCGTCCTTTTTTGGAGGCTCCAGGTGAGCCGTTGGTCCCTTGGGCCAGATGGTATGCGACCTTCCAGAACTATCTGTTGGCGTTAGACCTCGGCGACCTTGATAAATTAAGAGCGAGGGCTATTCTGGTCCATAACCTAGGTATGGAGTGCCAGAGAAGCCTGAGCACGCTTGGAGGAGGTGACTCTTTCAATGACATTGTGAGACTCATGGCAGGCTACTTTCGCACCCCTGAACATCATAATGCGGCGCATTCAGTTCAGACAGCGGTGCCAGCGACCCGGAGAGTCGGTCCAGCAGTTCATGGCAGACCTTCGACAGCTGGCGGGTGAGTGCAGGTTTGGGGCTTTGGAGGAGGAGATGGTCCGCGACCAGTTGGCTGAACATGTGGCCTACTCCTCGGCAAGAGTTCGCCTGCTAACTCATGCTGGTGAGCTATCACTGCTAGCGGCCTTGGAGCTAGCGCAGCAACACGAGGCAGCGTAACGGCTAACGAGAAATCTCAGTGATAACAAAATCCTGCCCAGGAACGATGCATGGTTGAAGGCCCTGGCCTTGGATTCGGACGATGGAAGCGACGATGAGTATGCGGCCATCGTTAAAATATGGTCCGCCCAGGGGACGCCAAAATGCTACGGCTGTGGATCCAGCAGGCACCGCTATCGAGCGAGGGAGTGCACAACGAGGGGCAAGCGTTGTGGACGGTGTGGTTTGCTATATCACTTCGCCAGAGTTTGCCGCAATTTCGACAAGGAGGAACAGAGACCTGCAAAGGACAGTGGGAAGAAGAAAGCGCCTATGGTGGTCCACACTGTCTCGCCCAGCACGGACGGTCGTATTGTCTGCAACGTTCGGCTGGACATGACAACAATTCCGTTGTTAGTGGACACGGGGTCAGCGGTCTCCATTCTGAACTTGGAAACGGTGAGACGGTGTTTTCCCCACTACACTGTGAGTAGAACTAGCATAGCCTGTTATAGATATGGTAGTAATCCCCTTGACATCATGGGCTCAGTGTGGCTGTCTGTGAGGCACAAGGAGACCTCTATGTGCACAGCCGAGTTCATGGTGTCTCAAGATGGTAATAATTTAATGGGCTGTGACTTGTTTTGCGGGCTTGGGTTCTCCATCACTTGCAGAGAAGTGGAGGAGTGGTCAGGTGGTGGCCTGTGGGACCAGCCATTTTATGTGGGAAGTGGTGAAGAAGTGTTGGACTTTGGGTGGCCCATTCCAGGTGAAGAGGGATGCAGCCAGAACCAGAGTACGCTGACGAGACGGGGACTCCGTGCCAGTGTTTGTGGTCCTGAGGACGGGGGACCCGAACGGCATGGTTTATCCCCCGCAAAGGCGGAAGGGTCCTGAGAGCGAGAGCAGCGGGGCTCCGGTGGCCGGCCAAGTACCACTGTTGAGCTGGACGCTGCCGGTGCCACTCCAACGCAACAACGACAAGCAACCAGGGTAACATCAGATGGCACAAACCGTAGCCGTGCCAAAAATGAAAACAAGGGACTAGGCTCAAGTAAACTTGGCAGACCATTGAGGAGCCATAAAGGTGCCAGATCGCAATGCAGAGGACGGAGAAAGCCAGTGAGCACTCCCCTGGGCGAGGGTGATGACGTCTGCCCTAGGGTCGAGCCTCGGCTTGGTCGGGTGCGCAGTTCGAGAGAACTGAAAGGTAGACAGGATAATCTACGGGTGGTCCGGTCCGACGGTGACGGGTACCTGAATTTGACCGATGGGTCGAGATGGCATCTGAACGGGCTGCGGCATTTGGGCAGAAAGGAACGTCAATGCAGCCCGTTTCCGATCACAAGAAAACGGAGATGCTCTGGGAGTGGGCCGTGGGACGGACACTCCAGAGGGGGGCCTACGGGAGACCCAGGTTAGGTTATGAGTGGGGGCTTACGGTATGTCTGGTTTAGTGCATTTAACAGTGTGTCTGCTAAGGTTAATGTTGTTATGTTCGAGATAAGTTCAGAAGTTATGTAAGAAAAGGAAAAGACAGTTTTGTGAATATGGAAATGTGAATTGTGTGATATTGACTGTTTGAATGTATGTTTTATATGCACATGACCACTGTTGTATGTTGTGAATGCCCGGTGACTGAATGTTGTGTGTGTTGAGGGTGCAGTAACACCTGGGCGCGAAAGCTCGTGTGGCGTGTAAGTGTGGTAATTGCCCTATATTGTGTAACTTGTGTAATTTTTTTTGTCAGGAATCTCCATGGCTACTTGTGTATAACCTGCGAGTTTATGGAGTCGGGTACCGCCATTGTTCATGTCTGTAATTATTGTTTATTTGTGTATATCTGACTATTTACCTCGGGATTAATTTATTTTGGTGTGTGGCCCTTTTCCTTTCAGTGACTGTTGTGTTTACATAGCGGAGAACTCCACTGGGCCAGTGTGGTGTGTGTGTGTGTGTGTGTGTGTGTGTGTGTGTGTGTGTGTGTGTGTGTGTGTGTGTGTGTGTAGGCCTATATCCATTTGTATTAGAGTGTGAATAGGGTGTAAATTATAAGGTTGGGTGAATTTGTATGCTTGCGTTTTTTCAAAGGGGAGGAGAATGTGAGATTGTATATTATATATATATTATATTATTATGGCGGTGTCCTAGGCTAGAGAGGGGTGACGCCCCGCCTCTGGGAGGTGGAGTCACCTGAGGTATATAAGCCAGCTGCGGGAGACATATTGTCTCTTTGCTGTGGCTCCTGCACTTGCAGTAGGGACTCCTGTGTTCGTGGTTCTTATTATAATAAAATCTACAAAACATCACCTCGACTCCTCTTTAATTCGAGACACAACACTACGTAAAAAGAAATCGTGGAATATTGGACATAATACAATTAGACTGCATATTATGCATGTATTATATTGCATGTGCACCAAAGCTATAAACAGAAGATGCTTCAAGATTTTTACAGTGACAGATCTTGAATAGATCAAATCATATCAGAAAACCTATTTAGGATGGGGAAGTAAAATCTCTGCCCAGTTCCTAACACTGATCTACTGAATAAAAGCTGAAGAATTGGAGGGTCAGAACACAACACACAATTATCAAATTAATGCTGGTATTCTATAGGTTTAGTCATAGCCAGAAAATATAAGAATATAAGAAAATTAGATTTTACATTTTAAGAGCATATATCTAACAGGCAAAAACAAACAAGCTACTGACAAACTTTTTTTTTTCCAAACCACCACGGGTCAGAACTAATAAATACACTTTTGCTAAACCTGAGATAGTTCACTTTTAAGAGCTGAGCACTGTGTGATAAAGGGTTTAGAATTTAAACTCAAGAAAGCCAGATGGGCCTTAGAAGGTGAGCTTCTGGCCTGAAGGAAAACACCAGTGTGCCTCAGGAGAACGCCTCTTCATTCACACACAGCTGCCCCTTCGCTCACGCACCCATGTGAGAACACAACCCACCGGTCTTTATTCGTGACCTCACCTGCTGCGATCCAGACCTTGAATTCAAACCCACATTGATCGTGAAATAGTGTCTGAAGACCGCTGTGGCACATCACGTACTGCCTTTATACACAGAATAAATCAATCCTGCTGGGGGAAACTACTCTAGCTACAGATAAAAAAAATGATTAAAACACGCTTGTTAATTTCACGTTGAGCTGCTGCAGCTAATTCCTTGATTCATCCACTGCCTGTTCAGTTATTTCAATCAAACTATGAGATCAGTTAAACCACAAGAATAAAATATACAGTATGATCTGTTATTTTGATAAGACTAGTAATAAGATGTATAAGCAGTCTGACATGCGTTTCTTGCAATGTTTAGTTTTAGTAGTCTTCTTTATATCAGAATAGAGCTAATTCCTGAAAACAAGTGGGACAACCAGCATTAGCAACTGTTTAAGATCCCTTGTTCATTTGTTTGTCAGATCACTTATTTGTCTGATCTTTCACAACTTATATTCAATAATAGTGTATCTTGTACTTTGGGGAATGGGAGTTGTTCAGCCATCATTATAATTATTTTAGTTTATATCACTGTTCAGTAATGGAGTTCAGTGTAATATTGAATTTCTTCTGTGTTCCATCAATAAACTCATGCAGTTCTATAACAAGACACTTTTACAAATATTTGAGATCCATTGTAGTGTATCCTTTTGAAATTTAGGAATATTTGGTTATTAAAAGCTTTTTTAAAACCGTAATAATCAAATTAACTACAAAACACCCAACATTATTATACACAGCAGAAGGACACATTTGGCTGCAACCGGTGCATCAGTGTTGCTCATTTGTCAGTAAATATTTAAATAATAAATAAAAATGATCTATTTCGTTATTTGGCCGTTTTTGTGTCCTGTTTGGTCACGGTCATTGTTTAGTTAAACTGTGCATATGTGGCCGCATATGATCTGCAATTGATCTGGCCATTCTGCCCCACAGTCATGGTGGTATTATTATTAACTTTTAATTTTTATATAGTCACGTGAGCACATCGGGAGGCGCACCATCGGGGACTTGCGGCCCTGCAAAGGACAGTTTTACCACATGGGTGGGCTTGCCTCCATGTGAAGGACCGCAGTCGGCTGGTGCGGCTGCTGCTTCTCCCAGTGTGTTCTGTGTGAGGTACACCGGTGTTCTTTGCCAGATCCCTAGTCCCCGCTGGCACTCCTCCCAGTGGGCTTGCACGCCTTGTGTTCTCCACATATGCCAAATTATCACTTAGAGTCTAAGTGATATAGGGTCTAAGTCTTAGACCCTTCACAATCATGGCAACATTATATTGTAATTTTCTAAGCATTAAATCTTCAGTATTATCTTTTTCTGGTCAAATTTGCTGCTTTTCACTTCCTTGTTTTGTTCACAGAGTGCTGTGGTGGCTGGTCGTGATGTCGTGTATTATCCAACCAGCACAGAGTCAATCCGAAACAAGACCCACACTTCAAGAAACCTGGGTATAAGGGGACAGAGCGATGGCTAAACTTTTATTGATAATAATTACATATTTTCTCTGAACTCCGTGTCATGTGGCCTGTAAATGCTTCAAGTGTGGTTTGCTATACGTGCTGTACTTGTGTCTCTTGCTTTCAGCTTCTACCACTGGCTAGCTCGTAAGAGTGAAAAGGAAGCCGAGTGCGTAAGTCTTCCCTCCCAGTACACAGGCTCTCTACAAGTAAGTTCTATATAGTGCCTTCTCGCAGTGACACACGGAAATTGAGCACCTCACGGCCTCAAACTAAATTGCATAGGACCTGGAGGAAGTCTGCCCCCAGACTTGCAGCATGCCAGGCCCACCGGTGTGTGGTTACGCCCTGATGCCCAAGAACAGACTCACAGCTATGGGCTAAAGAGTCTCACTGACTTGTGAGTGCTAGGGTTAGCAAAAGGCTAAGAGAAACAACCCTGACAGAAATATCGGCGTGGAGCCCTATAGGCGGTTAAGTACGGCTGTTGACCCCTTCTTCCCAGCAACTCCTGCGACCGACTTGATGCCAGATGTATTGCATCGCTCTCCTCAGGATAACATCAGCAAGGCTGAGAGGGTTATCTTGAAGCATGGGCAACCCAGGAGCTCCATAATCAATGCACAGGCATTGCACCATGGAGAGGACACTCCATCTTTGTGTTACCACAGAGGCACAACACGGTAGACTACAGTCACAGGTGATAAGTCCAATCTCGAGTAAAACGTCAAAAGGGCAAGGCATCACCTATACGTAGAAACAACAGTGGTATCACCGACTTTGTGTGCATCAACGGTTTCAAGGACTGTCACTCACAAATTGGATTACACAGTCATCAGAGACACTGCAATGAAAATCAACCTGGGCGGAATTCATCATCTTCACAGACGGACGGAGGCCAACAACTGTCTGATCTCCATACTCAGGGATGGACACACACAAATCAGTTGGCAAGACCTGCCATTTGGAAATCAAGGTCCCAGAGTCTGGAGGAAGAGTGAAGAGGCACAGAAACAATTTGCTTGAGGTCCAGTGTGAAGTTTCCAGTCAGTGACGGTTTGGGGAGCCATGTCATCTGCTGGTGTTGGTCCACTGTGTTTTATCAAGTCCAAAGTCAGTGCAGCCGCCTACTAGGAAATTTTAGAGCACTTCATGCCTCCCTCTGATGACAAGCTTTATGGAGATGCTGATTTCATTTTCCAGCAGGACATGGCACCTGTCCACACTGCCAAAAGTACCAAAATCTGGTTTCATTACCATGATATTGTGCTTGATTGGTCAGCAAACCCTCCTGACCTAAACTCCATAGAGAATCTATGAGGTATTGTCAAGAGGAAAATGACAGACACCAGACCCAACAATGCAGATGAACTGAAGGCCGCTATCAAAGCAACCTGGGCTTCCATAACACTTCAGCAGTGCCACAGGCTGATTGTCTCCATGCCACGCTGCACTGATGCAGTAGTTCATGCAAAAGGAGCCCGGACCAAGTATTGAGTGTGTACATGGACATACTTTTCTGTTGACCAACATTTCTATTCAAAATTATTTTTTTAAAATTGTATTTTATGCAATATTCTAATTTTTTGAAAAACTGAATTTGGGGTTTTCATTAGCTGTAAGGCATAATCATCAAAATTAAAAGAAATAAACACTTGAAATATATCACTGTGTGTTATGAATCAATATAATAGAGAAGTTTCATTTTTTTATTGAATTACTGAAATAAAACAACTTTCTGATGACATTCTAATTTACTCAGATGCACCTGTATATACAGTAGGTAAATGTTGCAAACTCTTTTGTATTAATTAACCAATTGAGTTTTCAGTCCACTAAATAGCCCAAATTAAGTGCGCATTGTCAGGCGGCATTATATATTGTCTCGCAAGATTTGCTGCCAGGTGTACAGTTGGAGAATGGCACTGGCGAAAGAACTGAGAAATGCACCAAAAAGTTAACTCAAATGTCAGGCATTTTTGGATCTGAGAACAAAGACGGAAGAAAAGACCCTGACATGACACACACAAAAAAAAAAAACACTCGGAAGATGTGGGCTGGCACATTTCAGTCAGAACCATCCAGCAACAGCAGCGTTACCAGATGACAGCTGAGCTACAAACACTCCAGCACAAGCAGCACCAAACCCAGCAACAGTTAAGCCATAATAGCGCCTGGTAAAAATGAACCAACCCCGAACACCCCCGTGCAACAAAGCCCCCTCCAAAGTCAGAGCGAGCCAAGAAGACGACACGGTCCACCACCCTCCCTGTGTGCAGATACCTGTGTCACCATGGAAAACGAAGCCCCCCCAGAACATGAGACATGTCCTGCTGCCATGGTGGTCCCGCTGAAACGGCGCTGAGAAGTGAAGCCCAAAACCGAGGAATCCCTAAGCACAGCAAAAAGGACCACAACAGCACAACATCCTACGGAAGGCTGAGAGCCTACAGCCACCAAAACAAAAGCGGCTGCAATGAGCTGGAGTGAAAATTTAATCAAATCAAATCAACCTTTATTGTCATATTGCTGTACATACAACCGTAGTGCAGGCAAGATGAAATTGCGCTTCTCTCAGCATCCATATAAGCCATATAAGTAAAAGAACATGATTAAAGACACACTCACACATACCCTCACCCCCCACCCCACCACAGCCATTCACACTTCCCTGAGACATACTTGAAAACTAACCAGAACTATAATATACAGATAATATGCATAATGTCCGTAGATGCAGTAGTATGTATGAGAGATTCCGGATCAACTGTTCAGCATCCTAACAGCTTGTGGAAGAAAGCTGTTAATCAGTCGTGGTTATGCCTCTGATGCTCCGGAATCGTTTGCCAGATGGCACAAGTTCAAAGTGTTTATTCAGAGGGTAAGAACGGTCCTTATTCAGTGCCCTGCTCCTACAACGGTTCTGAAAAAGTTCTTGGACAGAGGGGAGGGAGACTCCAATTACCCTCTCAGCTCCCTTAACTATCCTCTGCAGGGCTTTTTTGCCTGACATGCTGCAGCTGGAGTACCATGTGGCAATGCAGTACATCAGAACACTCTCCACCACACCTCTGTAGAAGGTCCTGAGGACACAGATGGGGAGAGAGGCCAGTTTGGTTTCCTCAAGAAGTGCAGTCTCTGCTGGGCCCGCTTCCTGATCCCCAAGGAATTCTTGCTCCAGGTCAGGTCCTGCGAGATCTGCACTCCGAGGAACTTGATGTTCTCCACTCTCTCCACTAAACGGCCGCTGATGCTGAGAGGAACGTGTTCAGGCTGTGACTGCCGGAAGTCGATAATCATCTCCTTCGTTTTGTCCACGTTGAGCACCAGATTGTTCTCCCTGCACCAGCCCTCCAGGTCTCTCACTTCTTCCCTGTACATTGATTCCTCATCCCTCTGAATAAGTCCCACCACCGTGGTGTCGTCTGCAAACTTAATAATCTGGTTCCCCTCGTTTCTGGATACACAGTCATGTGTTAGGAGTGTAAACAACAGTGGACTGAGTACGCAGCCTTGAGGGGATCCGGTGCTCAGCGTGATAGAGTTGGAGATGTTATTTACAACCCGGACAGACTGAGGTCTCTCAGTCAGGAAATCCAGGATCCAGAGACATGTGGCGGTGTTCAGACCAAGAAGGAGTAATTTCTCCATCAGTCTCTGGGGAATAATGGTGTTGAATGCTGAACTGAAATCAATGTACAGGAGTCTGGCATAGGTGTCTTTCTGACCCAGGTGGGTGATGACAGAGTGCAGGGTGGTGACTATAGCATCCTCCGTGGAGCGGTTTGAACAATATGCAAACTGGAGCGGGTCATGTGATGCAGGGAGGCAGGCTGTGATGTGTGGTTTGACAAGCCATTCAAAACACTTCATCACAATTGGTGTCAGTGCAACAGGACGATAGGTCATTCAGACAGGACACAACTGGTTTCTTTGCCACCGGTACTATGGTAGAGGTCTTAAAGCATCTGGGCACTATGGCCTGACTCAGGGAAATGTTATAAATGTCAGTCAGGACATCCGCCAACTCGCTCGCACAGTCTCGGAGCACACGTCCCGGGATGATATATGAAACAGATATTGGTAGTTGTACTCTGGCGACAAGATGCGACGTTGGATTGGAAGGGGGGGCAGTGAATGTGGTATTGCAATACTTAATGAATCATGTTGTGATAGTATTGCATCCTGACCTAAGAATTGTGATCGATATCATGAAGCCAATCATGATTCCCACCACTATTACTTTGCATATGTTTTGCCACTTTATTCCTATGGTGGTTTCTTTCCTTTAAAGTTTGCGTCATGGTGATGAAAAATTTGTCTCTTTTTTTTGCTAATAAATCTGTGACTTTATTGTAAATGTACCACCTTTTACTCTTAACAATGCAGTAATTTTATCTTGGGACCCCAGCTGACCCCTGCGCCATCCACCAACCCCTGAGCTGTGCTGGCAGGAGACTCTCTGTGTAGCTTCATCTCAAACTTTTAATTCTCTGGATCAACTTCCCTTGTTCATTTTATTCAAGTCAGTCTCCAAATTTGCTGGTGAGTCATGATGAATCCTCATTTAAGTGTTAGTGCCTCCACCTGCTGTCAAGCACACAATTCCTTACTAAATCATATGCAAAGCACACTATGGGTGCAGTTTTCAAGACTGTGTATCCAATTTAGCACCAACTATTTGACATCACAGTAAATCCAGTGTTATATGACAGAATTTTTCACATGTTATAGTGGCTACTAGGTGACTGAACTGCGGGCCACTGCTGAATTGCACCAGTGTTTGGCTGATGCTAATGTCCAGCCCTGTTGCTGATGTATCCTTTTTGCCAGTTTTTGGAAGGATAATGCTACATGTTGAAGTAAAAGTGAAAGCCTGACAACTCATAATGCAGTTAAGTATCACTTGTAGCTCTTCTCTTCCATTACTGGTGACACAGAGAAGCCACATCAGTGAGGTAGTGTGGCAGCATTGCTCAAATTCACACATTAAGTAGGAGCACTGTGTCTGGGCTTAAATTGCAAAGACTAATGCTTCGCCACCGTTAACGGCGACAAATTTTGTGAATTCGGTTAACCGCAGTTAATGGCAGAAAGCACGAACAGTGCTTTTTTTGGCCTAGCTGCACTTCATACCGAAGCCGCTCTGCAGCTGTAGACATTGGCCGCACCATACAGACATTGTGAAGTCAAACAAGCTGGATCACAGCCAATTGAAAATTGAAACTGAAATTCCTGAAGCCAATTGAAATTCCTAAAACGCTGTAATGTTTAAGTTTACAACATTATCTGTTGGAGCTCTCACCTGGATAATTGGCACAGACTCCTCCAAAACTTCACCTGGATGTTGGTTTTTCTTCTTCTTTGGAAGCTGGCTAGCAGTATAAACAGCTACGTGCTAAGTTGTAGCTGGCTGCCAGCAGCTGATACGGACAGACACTCCACCTGTTTCCTCCTAATAGCTTTGGGTCCAACAGTCGGTAGGTAAGTAGCAGTCGAAAATTCTCAAGCTGTGTTCATAATGTCCATTCATTCCCACGCCCTGTTTTTTGCGGCACGGTGGGTGACGTCACGGGCGAGTTTATGTTTTCAATTTTTCTGCTAAAAGAGAAATTGTGTCTGCTGTGACACACGAGGTCCATTGTTTTGTGCTGAGCTGCTTAAAAGCGGTGGATGTTTTTCATGGGAGTGGAGTTGGATTTGTGTTACTGAGATGTGTTGCAGTGACGTTATTGAGCCCTGGCATTCTGTTGCTTTTTGCACATGCAAGAGTACCTTTGAGAATTTTCTGGACAATATTCTGGATAGCTTTTATCGTTTTGGATATGTTGAGCGCTTTAATAAACCTGCAGGTGAAGAAAGAAAGCATATTTGTCCACTCCCATGTTTATAACAGTATGAGAAATTTGAAAAATTACCAACTTAAGCTACACTGTATCTGAATGGAAAAGCACGCAATTAACGCATTATTAATCGTGATTAACTCAACATTTCAAAAGATTGATCGTGATTAAAAATTTTTAATGGTCCAACACCACTAAAATGTGTGTGTGTGTGTGTGTGTGTGTGTGTCACCCAATTCACCAACATTTGCTAAATGTGAAGGTACATTTAAAGCAATTTATGATTTTAGTTATGTTTCAAGTGAACATGATGTCAAAACAGCATTTCATGTTTGAACTAACATCAAATAAAAAGTGTAGGTATATTCAAATGTTTCCATTACTGATATTGTGACGTTGTGAGGGTTCACACAAGAAAGAAGAGATGACTGTGACGAAACAGGCTTTATTCATACACCCCCACTCAACACAGAACGGAGGGGGAGGTCATTCACACAGACCCCCGTCTCACTTATGGTGACACAAACACTTGATCGATCACTGCTCTACTGGTCTTATAACACTGCTGTGCAGTTATAATGGCACACCAATAAACACTTAGAACACAAGAATAATAGGACTCTTTGAATCCTCCACGGTGCAAGCATGCCAGGAGAATCCTTAACACAGCCCCGACGTTACACTGTCCCCCCCTGGACTGGTTTCTGTCCCCAGAATAATAAAGTCCAGCTCAAAAGTCCAACATGAATCTGTCCAGGTGTCGGGGCGACCAGTACGTACAGGCCCGCTAGCGTCCAGCTGTGCCTCGGCCGGAGTATCTGGTTGGGATGAAGGCCCCGGCTCGACCACCCGTGGGGCAGATGGCTGGTATGGGGCAAGACGGTCACGGTGGAGCACTACGACCCGGTCCCTTTTCTGCAGCCTCACCCTGTACACTACATCTGACAATCGCTGTAGGACCTCGCACGGTCCCGACCAATGGCTTGCCAGTTTTGGTGACAGTCCCCTTTTTCACTCCGGGCAGAAAACCCAGACTCGATCTCCTAGTGCAAAGTTCCTCCCCTGGCAGCGGGAGTCATATGCCCGCTTCTGCCGGCTCCCCGCCGCCACCAGGGCCTCCCGAGCCAGTCCGTGCACCATGTGGAAACGTTCTTTCAGGCAAAACAAATAATCCAACCCCGGTTTGCCCTCCATCCTCCGGCCCTCCCCTTGCTGTCTCTATCGGTGATTGCGCTCCCTCTGCTCGTGCTGGTGGCGCCGTTGTGTTCAGTTCTTGCGGTGACCCGCCCAGTTCGATTCGTCCTGGCGGCCCCTCAATCACCCCGGGTTCCTCCGATGGGCCCCGCTGCAGAGCGTGATGGTCCGAGCCCCCAGCAGAAGGGACGATCTGGCGGTGTCAATTTTTGCACCCCATGCTGCGAGCAGATTGAGTCCACTAATGCAGGGGTCTTGAATGTCAGCCAGCCAGAATGGGTGGTTTGTGTTCTGGCCGGCCACCCCCACCACAAGAACTTGCCACCCTCCCAGTCTGGCACGCTCACCGGTGGCTGTGGTGACGCAGCGCCCGGTCGGTTCCCACCCCTGCGGTTCTGCCTCGTCCGTACCTGGCAGCACCCCGGGTCGGACCAGGGAGATGGTAGAACTGGTGTCAATCAGGGTCCAGATCGGTGTGTTGTCCAACCTGCACTATAGGTACATCCCTGGTGAGTGTCCAATTCGGCCCACACGTGGTGACAGTTCATTGGGGAAAATGTGGGAGGCGGCAGGTCCCAGTCCATGCCACCTCACTCTAGTTTAACGTTGGCAAGGGGTCGGTCTGTTGCGGGGGTGGGTGCCGGGCAGTACTGCGCGATGTGTCCTGGCTCCCCGCAGCGGAAGCACCCTTCCTTGCACCGCCGTGGCCGTCTTCTCCTTGGCCGCGCCACTGTGGTCTGGCACAGTTCCTCCTCCTCCTCCTCGCTCTCAGCCATGGTCTGGAAGGCTCTCTGCCTCGGTGTCGACACATCAGCTGTACAATCCACTAGCGGTCCCACCTGCTCCGCTTCTGCCACAGCCGTCTCCCAGCTGCTCGCGGCGTGAATCCGGATGTGGCTCTGGAGCTGGGCCAGGCGGAGCCCCCAGATGAAGTTCGGGAGGGCGAGCTTCTCCACTGCTCCCGGCTCAAAATCCGGGTAGCCACACCGTGTCAGCAGCCGTATGTCCGCTGCGTAGGCTCCCAGGCTCTCTTGGCTGCCTCACCGGCGGTTGGTCAGCTGTTTCTGGGCGTGCTCAGCATTGGCTTCTCCCCCAAACCTCCCCCGGAGTGCCCCTTGTAGCGCTGGCCAGCTGCGACGTTCCTCGGGCCTTCCCTCTAGGGCCAGCACGACCTGCATGGCGGTCTCTTCAGGTGGCCAGCCATTCAGCACAGCAGCCAGCTCGACCTGGACCAGATAGTCATCCAGCAGGGTTTCGCCGTTAAAGCGGGGAAGTTTGGCCCGCTGGTGGATTGGTGGGACGGTCGCTTCTTGGTCGATCGCCATCCCTGGTCACAGTGGAATCGCCGGCCCATCCTGCCCTAAAAAGGGCGGAAAGCGGGGCTGATCCGCTCCGCTTAGCCCGCCCTTCCTTGAGAAAGGCAGAAGACGGGGTCTGCTGGTCCCGTCGGGTCCGCTGCTCCATTCATCCCGGCAAGCAACTCTGGGGGTTGGTGTACCAGCTCTGTCGTCCATTCCCAGCTGAGCGATGAACCGCTCCAGCTGCTGAATCTCTGTTCTGATTCTGGCTTTCATCTGCTCCATTTCCCACTTCTGACACCAGTGTGACGTTGTGAGGGTTCACACAAGAAAGGAGAGATGACTGTGACGAAACAGGCTTTATTTATACACCCCCACCCAGCATAGAACGGAGGGGAGGTCATTCACACAGACCCCGTCTCACTTATGGTGACACATGATCACTCACTGCTCTACTGGTCTTATAACACTGCTGTGCCATTATAACTCAGTTATAATGACACAGCAATAACACTTAGAACACACGAATAATAACACTCTTTGAATCCTCCGCGGCGCAAGCATGCCGGGAGAATCCCCGCCCCCTTAACACAGCCCCGACGTTACACTATGTTCTGCTTATGCTAAACCACTAAAATTCAAAGCCTTTCCTCTTTTTTCTAGCAGAATTTCTAGCTTTAATCAGTGTAAGAAACAGTATGCAAATTTGTCTGTATAAAATCTGAGCTTATTTTAAAAAACTGTTGCAGACTTGGCTGCACACAACAGGTCATTTACAACCTACACTTCTCAATCTGCATAAATATACACTACTCTGCAAAAGTTTCAGCTGTTTTGATTATCATCCATCACACAGCTTTGTAAGGGAGGCATACGGCTGCTCTCGAATTCATTCTACAGCATGACAACAATCCTGAGAACACAGCCAGAGTAAACAGCAACAAGAAAAACAAGAGTCCTGCAGCAGATGGTGGCCCCCACAGGGCCCCGGTTTCAACACCACGGAGTCATTGTGGGATTTCACGAAGAAATGGATGCAATGAACTGTGGCAAGTTTTCCAAGAAGCTTAAAACAACCCTGGAAAATTACAATATTTTGTAATTACAAGATAATTTGTTTTCTGCTGACTGCATTTCCATGACATTAATTGATGGACAAAAACTCCTCAGGCTATTAAGCTAATGTGGATGTTTTCTACAATTTTAAAATTCAAAGTTCATCTAAAGTTCATGTAAGAAAAATGATAAATTACTGCCTTAATTCTGCTTCAAGTATTAAGCCATTACATACAGTACATCTTCAGAACGATTTAGCACCAAAAGCATCGCTGCATAATGCCAAGTACCACACCAGATCCTAAGTGCACCACAAGTAGTCTGGCTCCACAGGAAATGGAACGTTGAAAGCTGGAGCTTAGAGCCACAAATCACAGAGTGATTGTGTGTTAAATTATTCGAAATAAACACTGGCTGCTGATGTCACTGCCTGCTACTCATCACAGGGGGCATCGCTGACAAAAAAAAAAAAAAAAACAGAATTACAAGAGATCTGTATGTGCTAAAAATGCTCTTTCAGTCATAATGAATACTGACAGTTATTACTCAATCAAAGCTCAACACAGCTCTGACGGCTCCATTTTTAAAGGTTTCGGGCAACCAATCCCATGTCAATGCATTTTGGAGTATCGAAAAAATAATGCATTCAAAAGTGCTGGTGCAGTGGAGCCAATCATTCATGCATCACAGTCACTAGTTTGCCATTAGTGATTTTGTTTTAAAACACTACTCACATCACCATTACACTGCCCGGTGGGAGATTTGCAGAATGGTTTTTGAGCTCTTATTTGGTGACAACAGAAAATAAATACTATGCTCACTCTAACTGTGGAATCGTGATTATAGTAAATGACAATAAGAATAAATGCGTTCAGTAGTGCTGGGCAAATTAGTGCGTTATTGTGCAAAAAGGCATCCTCCCCTTTAACGGTGATCATTTTTCTGATTGTGATTGTTCATCGTTAATCGAGGTGAGATGAAAACAGCAGGCCAGAACAAAACCTTGGTACTGTTTCCTTTCAGACAGTCTATGGTGCACCTCAAAATAAGGAATAGAGAACGAATAAACTTCTCATTGTATTCAATTATGGGAGTACTGTAGTCATAATATGTGGATATATAGACAATTCAACTCTCGAAATGCGTTACTGTTTCCAGTCTGCCACTAGGAGAGGAGGAGGATGTTCTCCGCTTTTCGGACCCAGATCGTGGACGACACTGGTCTGGTGGTTCATCTCTTTGACGATGAGAGCTGCTCCATGATCCAAACAGCAAAGCCAAGAAGGGCATGTCTGCCGTAAAAAGCAGACGTGAAAGGAGCTGACAGCTAGGCTAAAGGCTAAGCTAGGGGGTGGCTGGGTCCTGGTGACTGCTGCTTCCTCAGTTCTGTTCACGAGTGAAGAAAGGATTGTATTGTCTACTACTGGAGCTAACATCGAAGGGGAAAGTAAGAGATGCAACTGGTGTGACAACTGGTGTGTTGACGAACGGTGTGGTTTTGCTGAAGTGGTCGCTGGTTGTTTTCACCTATACAGTATTCTACAGTACTTATGAGGTTTTGGGGGGAGAATGTTCTGGATGCTTGTTGTCATTTTGACATGTTGAAGACTTTAAATGAACCTCTGGTTGCAGAAGGCAAGCATATTTGTCCAATCCCATGTTAATAAGCGTATGAAAAACTTAACAAGTTCAGGGTGCATTACATTGGAAAAAAGGTTGCTTTAAATCACGATTAATCGTGAATAAACAATTAATCCTAACTAACAAACAATCCTAATTAAATGCCCATACCACCTCAACTGGCTCCTTTTGATGTGGAGAAGCTGCAGCTCTACGCTGAGCCTTTCCTGGATAACTGAGCTCTTCACCCTATCTCTAAGGGTGAGTCCTGCAACCCTACGAAGAAAGCTGATTTCAGCCGCTTGTATCCATGATCTCATTCTTTTGGTCATTACCTAAAGGTCATGACCATAGGTGAGGGTAGGAAGGTAGATTGAGCGGTAAATCGACAGCTTTGCTTTCGAGCTCAGCTCCATCTTCACCACGACAGACCAATACGACGTCCGCCTAACTGCAGATGCTGCTTTGATTGGTCTATCAATCTCCCGCTCCCTTCTCCTGTCACTCATGAATAAGACCCTGAGATACTTGAACTCCTCCACTTGGGGAAGGACTTTGTCCCCAACCCGGGGAGGACAATCCACCCTTTTCTGGCTGAGCACCATGGACTTGGATTTGGAGGTACTGATTCTCATCCCGGCCGCCTCACACTCAGTAGCAAACCGCCCCAGTAAGGCCTGTAGGTCATTCCTCCATGAAGCCAACAGGACCACATCATCTGCAAACAGCAGAGCTGAGATCCTGTGGTCACCAAGCATGACACCCTCCCTTTCTCCAATCTAGTAATAATATATCTTAATATCAATTGCAAGCAAACAAACAAACATTGCATTTTCTCTTGTTCTAAGATGGTCAGTAGATCTAGGTACATTATTATAGTGCAATTATTTATTAAATTTGATGCATTTTACTGGTTAGACCTCCTTTAGGAGAACTACACTGGTGTAGTTGGGATTTTCTTCTGAGTGCTACATGGGAGTATCATAAAAATAGACCTCTAAAACTGACATTATTTTCTCCTCCTAATGAGGGGCAAAGCATCATGAAAACTGTATATATTATACAATCAACAACGCAAAGCACAAACTGGATCTGGATGTGGCGAAAAAACATCTGTATTACAAAACACTCCCATCGACTTGTTCGTGTCCACGTCTTTCATCTCACATTAGCATAACAGCAGGTGTCCACAAATTTTACAAAACACTTTAACATGCAGCTTTAGTGCTCACATTCATTAGTTTAAAAAATACCTCTAAGCCATAGAAAAAAAACAACTTCTCTACAAGCACAGACATCTCAGATGAAATTCATATACAGATCATGAAGGCACTACAGTCACAGAAGGAAGCTATTTTCTAAAAAAAAAAAAGAAAAATGTTTTAAAGAGCAGCAGCAGAGACGTCTGCTCTACAGGGATCTTTTAGTTTTTTCTGAAGAACTTACAGTATAACTCCAGGTAGACCTAGGTCAGGGCCATTCCCAAAGCCATGAAAAAATCTCCTAACCTCTGTGTGCATTGGCGTCTTCATGTATCAGCCTGCCTGTATTCATCTTTCTTCCCCCACTGGCTCTGTATGGTTATTGATCCCTCTGCATTGTCTTTTTGCACCTGTTCTTCCCATCTTGCTCCAGCCTCACTCCTGCATCCATGTATTGTTTGTGTTTTCTTTTTTACCCTCTTGCTCTCGCTCTGCTTCTATTCCAAGTTCTGCTTCCATGCGGCTGTGTAGGTCGTCAAATACCGCCCCCACCCAAATCAATTTCCTCAAAACCCCATCTAATACTCTTACACATTCACAAGCACTTGCACAGTCAGTAATGGATCTCTTACACTAAGCTGAAAGCCTAATCTGGTTTTAACCCGCTAAGTATGCTACCTAACATTAGGCATTAGGAGATGGAGAGAATATGGTTTAGGGTTTATGAAAAAGCTCTCTGGCTTTGTATTGCCTTTAATGACACAGTGTGGCCTGACAAGCGGGGGCTGACGTCAAATTCTGCTCAGTACTTTCTCTAACAAAAAAAGAAAGAAAGGGAGAACTTCAAAACTGTCTTAAATAGCTTAAAAATAATCTTCATCTTAATTCACAACCTGGCAGTCACTGAGTGGGCCCTCAAGTGAACATTTGACAAATCTAAAAAAAAAAAACATGAAAAAATAAAACCGCAACAGCTCAGCATCTTAATTACAGGTCTTTGCGTTTGAACATGTCAGTTATTCCTCATGCTCCCAATGAGAAGCATGCATGGGCACAGGAAGAGAAATGAAAAAAACTTCCATTGAAATCACCGCTAAGGCTGCAATTCTGCTGCCACATTCCCCCTGTGAAAGGAGATAATTAAAAACAAGGAAGTTATGAAAGACGCGACGGACCCCTCAGATTAATGGGGGGGAGGCTTCCCATGCTGAGCGCAAGGAGGTCCTGCTGTTTCATCTCGCCCCCAAGGCAGAGATGAAAGTCTCAGGTGAAGTAGAAAGTCTCAGATATCGACACTTCAAAGAGCCAGCAGGGAAAAGTGCTCCAAACCGTATTCAGTCCAAATTCTCAAATTTGCTTTAAATATTAGATGTTTTATGCTGAATAAAAAAAATAAATTCTGAAGGAAATGATTAACTGAAGCCATGTCAGAACATGGTAAATACTATAACAGGCTTTTTCTTCATTAGAAGTGGACATGAAACGTATTCAGTGATTGCAGCTTTGTCTCAATAACACTTTTCAAGAAGTGATGATTTATCCCATGTACAAAAATGAACAATTACCTTTTATTTAAAAAAAACCTGCTGAATTATTACCTATTAAAATGGTGTCATGTTTTAGAGTTCCAGTGTTAAAGGTGCAGTGTGCAATATCCAGCACAATCTAGCAGTCAGATTTCAAAATGCAAACAATTTATTTTATCAGCCCTTACTTTCTTTGCAAAACATACTGGAGATCCTGCACAAGTCTTTTGCACAATTAAAGTTTAACATCAAATCTTGGAAAGATAATATGTAGTCCAAGAAGAAGGTCTACTTGGAGAAGAACCCTCTTCCCCTGAGTAAAAAAAAAAATACCAAAAAACTTAAAGGTACAGCAAATACAACATTTTTTAATTAGAAGTGATTCTATTACAATGAAAACAAAGTTTTTATGCTGCATTACATTTCATGATTCAGTTCACCAAAGATTTTACACACTGTATATTTAATTAATAGAAAAATATGTATATTACCTATCATCATAAAGTGAACATTTTCCCGCTGTCTGTTGAGGCATTGGGGTACAGACTGTAGGTAGCAGTGAGTGCCCCTACATTCTTTTTTTTTTTTTTTACCTGTCCTGTCCAGCAGCTTGGCAACCAGAAGCGATATCTGCTTGCCTTACTGCGCCAAAGAGATTTGTGTCGCCAAAAGAAGTTTTGCTCTTATTTGGTATATGCTGTATATAAATAGTATTTACAGACTCCTCTTGCTATATAAAAACTTTAACACTTTATTTATATTGTCTTACTTATACTGGAACTGAGAGGGAGGAACTGGGGAGGGAATTGAAGGGATATTAAAAAGATTTTTGCGAATGTATTTTTCTGCAAACATTTGCAAATATTTGCAAAATAATTGTGTTTGCAAATGATTGTGATACATGTCACTAAAGTTCTTTTTTGGTTTGTCTAGTGAACACTAGTGTCTGTAACTTTAAAACTGTAGGTTAACTGTTTTGCAACCTTTTATGAACCCTGAAGAAACCCCAAAAGCTCAGTGTTCACCAACATCCGCTGCTCCTCACTGCTGAGGGAGATACTTGCTTTAACATTCATCAGAAAAATTGGTGAATCCAAACATCGCAACATTCGTCAGCATTTGCCGCACCGTGAGATACTACCATTACTAAATGAATTTTAAATATAGAAGCAAAGTCCAAAAAAGCTGGTGCTGCTGGGGGTGGCCAGAAAATGAACTACATCATGATCTACCCAAAAATCAGCCAGAGATCAGAGAGAGAGAGATGGCTGTAGGTATACACCCACCCTTTTAACATTAGTAATATGACATGCTTCAAATATGCATCTCTTCTTTCATAAATTCATGACTTTTCTCATAAATTTGGAAGTTTTTTCAAATTCTACCAAATCAACTACTTATCCATTTTACTTATCTTATCTTAGTATCTTATATATTTGCACTGTCAGGTTCTGGACACGGTCTGGGACTGTACCTATGCTTTTTGTTCGTTTTTGTTCCTCTGTGATTATTATTATTAATTATAGTTATTGTCTCCTGTGCCTCCCCGTTTGTCTCTCTTGTCTTTATCATGGTCCTGTGGTATATTTGTCTACTTATTGTCTCCAGTCCCTCATATTTCCGTACCTATAGCCATTTCTTCATGTGTGCTCCTGCTTTGCCCTTAATTACTCCCACCTGTAGTTTCTTCCCTGCTGCCCCTGATTGTTCGCCCAGCTGTCTCATGTTTGTATTAATCAGTTCCCCTATTATGTCAGTTTGTACTTGTGCTCTGGCTGGTCTTGTCGTCTGTATTCCCTGCCAGAACCCTTGTGTCTCGTGCTTTTCCTGTGGAGTGTATCCAGTTTAAGTGTCTCCTGTTTTGTTGTCAGCCCCCGTGCTGCACGTTGTCTTCAGTGCATTTGTTAATAAATCATTGTTTTTGCACCATACTCCTGCCTGCACTCATGGGTGCTACCTCTAAATCCTCATCTGCTCAGAGGGCAGATTACGACATGCACATTTTTACCTTGCGAATATACGACTTTTTTTAAGTCATATTGCAACTTGCCTCCTTTAACCCTATGAGTGTGTATGTTGCCGAACTGCGACATAACCCCTAGTGGTCGAGTGGTAAATATTTTTTGTCAATAAAATAGTTCAGATTTCCAAGGCTATAACTTGAAAGTGGTAAGAGATAATGGCTTACTGTCGATTAGAAAGATGTAAAATATGATCCAAAGTTTCAGATAGGAATAAATTTACGCATCTAATTTGCATAATGTCGTGGCACCTCTTTAAATTCCATAACTCAGTCAAAACTGGACTTTGGACGTATTTACACAAAAAATGGTTCAGTGTTTTGACACCGTTTTTTGAACAGAGGAACCTCATCATCTTATCTTCAAAGTATATGAACAAGAATTCAGTACATTTAAAAAAAAACCAGAAATTTCTCACTTACTGTTGACAAAGGGGGGCTGGCTGGCTGGGTGGCAAGGCCGCTGCGTTTTCACCCATCATGGTCCATATTTTGTGTTCTGCCGGTAATTTAAAATCTCTACCACATCTACAAAGTCTTATGATTATTCCACATAAATTTCGCTTGTATCCCGTGGCTATTTTCTGCGTACAAAGATGAAAAAGTAACGGTGACGACCATGGCCATATTAGCTTTCTGGGCTAACTGCTACAAACAGGAAAAGGAAATAAGGAGTTCTTCTTCTTTGGTGTATTACGTGTCATCCACTGAGTCCTCCAACAGATGTCTGCCACCTTTTGAAACTGGCAAATCAGTACAATCTGTACAAATTCCCAATGCAGGCGATCATGTCAGAGTGAGAAGGCAGGCGCAGTGCTGCGCTCTGCCACTAGGGGCACATAAATTCTCACACTCAAAGGGTTAAATTTGTGAGTTTTTATTTCATTTATGTCAAATCTACAAGGAGCCATGGTTATGGCCATAAAAGCCACGGCCACAGGTTGAAGACCGCTCACTGCTCAAGACGGTCTTCAAGGTGAACATTAGTTGTACTTTGCCGAGTCAAGGTGACTTTGATAGTATGCAAAATAAAATAAAAATCAGTAAAGATGTCATATTTTCAAACTTTAATCTATGAACAATGTTACCAATTAATCAATCCTCTTCTCTGTTAAGGTGAGACACTGAGTAATGATGTAAAAATTTCAATCAGCTTTCAGAATGATAAGAGGAAATTTGGGAGATAAAGACGGTGTTTAGAAATTACTTCACCTTTGCAAAACCAACCTCAGGCTATATTGTTTGTTTATTAGCCTGTGCTGACAGGCCTGAAAGGATGAGGTCTCTGTGTCTGCTCAACATACACTTGTGTTCAGTCTTACAACCTTAAAAAATTTGATGTATGATTAACAGCAACCAGTAACCTGCTTTTGTTTGCAGAGACAATATTTGGCATGACTGTGAGGTATCAGAGGATAGTAGGAGGTGTAGGGTCACAGAAGGATCTGTATGTAAGTGGTGATGGACGAGGAAATCCAACTGTGTCCTCTCTGCATGTAACATATCATATTAACATATGTCTGAAGATGCAAAAGGTGGTAAAAAGAAGTAAAATGAGGTTTTGAGTTGCAAGACCAGGTGCAGAGATGTGGACCACCTGAGCTCCAAGCAAACAGCGAGAATTCCTAAGAATGTGTTTATCCAGATTATATGACATTCAGTGTGGTTTTATGTCTGTAGTTTAGTCATATTACACTGGGAGACTGTAAGGCTAGTAGTCATGCCCAAAGAAACTATATAGCTTCTCCACTGTTTTCATTCTGGGTCTTCTGACTCTTATGAGCAGGAGGCCCTGTTGCATCTGTGATAGTTGCTTTCTACCATATAATAAACCTTTCTATTTTATATATAACTAGCATTGATGCCCGTTGAATATTGCATGCAGTGCTTAATGATGGTGGTACAACAACAGTAATAGCAAACAAGTCTTGTCCACATACATACACACACACCAGTGACACAATGCATTTGATGCATTAATGCATTAATTAATTAATGGCTTAAGCGTTCTGATACAGAAAGAGCAATAGCAAGGTTATCATATAGAAACTTGCTGCACCAATGAACATTTCAGACATCTGCTGAGATGTTAAGTGGCTAATTTGTACTCACTTCAGTCATTCCCATCTTAATCAGTTACCCTGCAGAACGGTCAGTGGAATCCTATGAAATCAATTTTCTATGGTTGGATTAGTAATTTTTTTTTATAATATTGTGTTCTCAGTTTTGGATACTAACGTTGTGGAAAAGTCAAGTTAAAAAAAATGGGAAATGTGGCATTTATAAATTAAAGTACAACTCATCGTGGACTACAGTTCAGCTTTCAACACCATTGTCCTGGACATCCTGATCAATAAACTGCACCTCCTCCAGATCCACACACACACACAAACCTGCTCCTGGATAAAAAACTTTCTCACACACTGCCCACAAACAGTCAGACTTGGCCCCCACCACTCCTTCACACTGTCTCTCAGCACTGGCTCCCCCCAGGGCTGTCTGTTAAGCCCATTACTGTACACCCTGTATACCTTTGACTGTATTCCAGCCCACCCAACCACCGTCATCGTGAAGTACGTGGATGATACCACCTTGGTTGGGCTCATCACCCATGACGATGAGAAGGCATACATACAGGCCGGAGGTAGAGATTCTGCTGCTGTGGTGCCAAGCAAACAACTTGAAACTGAATGTCCAAAAAAACCAAAGAACTCATACTGGACTTCAGAAAGAACAAACAGGACCATCCCCCCCCTCATAAATGGTGACCGTGTGGAAAACGTCCCCACCTTTAGGTTCCTGGGCACCCACATCTCCTCTGACCTCTCTTGGACTGTCAACACCAAGGCCCTGGGGAAGAAAGCCCAGCAGCGGCTGCACTTCCTCCATGTCCTGAGGAAGAACAACCTGGACCAGAAGCTACTGCTGGCCTTCTACCACTGCTCAGTGGAGAGCCTGCTCACCTACTGTCTGGGTGTGTGGTACACTGGCTCCACGGCCGAAAACAAGAAGGCTGTGCAGAGGACCATCAACACCACCCAAAAAATCATCGGCGGCCCTCTGGCTTCCCCAGAGGACATCTCCAGATCCTCTTGTCTCAGAAAGATCAAGGCCATCACAGGAGACGTCTCACATCCCACCCACCACCTATTTGACCTGCTCCCCTCTGGACGACGGTTCGGATCAATCAGGTCCCACACCTCCAGACTGAGAAACAGTGTCTTCCCCTGGGCCATCCAGACTGCAAACAGTCAGAGGTCCCACCCCCCTCCCTCTGAATGCTCGCATGCACAGAAATGAGGACCTTTTTAAATTGTCATAATAACACACAATTGTCATAATAACCACTACCATTTCTGTGTATATTTTCCATAATCCTTGGGCCATTTTACTCAATTGTGTGCTCTGCACAGAGCTATGTACTCTTATGTACATAGCTCCATCCGTGAAGCCACTACCATACCTGTGTATATACCTGTGGGCTACTATTTTTATTTCAGGCGTATGCTTAATCGTGTATTCTGTAACTGCATTTTATCAAATCCTTCTCTTTTATTTTATTGCGTAGTAGCCTGGTGGAGCACCCACAATTTCGTTGTACTGTACAATGACAATAAAGCCTATTCTATTCTATCATAATTAACAGTAGGTCAAAATTAACAGTATGTTAGTATATATGCCTACATAGGAAAAGCAGTTTGGACAACCTATTTGCATATGTTCCTGTGAACACACGGAGCATAAGCTCCAAAGAGAGCTGTTTCACTAAACAATGAACGGGACCTAACAGCACCAAACGGGACACCAAACCCCCAGAAAACATCCAAATAATGAATGAAATAATTTTTATTATTATTATTATTATTTATTTTTATTATTATATTGCTGCAGCAAGAGTTTTAACAGGTACTAGAAAGAGAGATCATATCTCTCCGGTTCTGGCCTCCCTTCATTGGCTTCCCATAGAGTTTAGAATTAAGTTTAAAATCCTTCTTCTTACTTACAAAACTCTAAACAATCAGGCTCCTTTTTATTTAAAAGATCTGATACTACCGTATCATCCTAACAGAGCACTACGCTCCCAAAATGCAGGTTTACTTGTAATACCTAGAATCTCCAAAAGTACAATGGGAGGCAGAGCCTTCAGTTATCAAGCTCCTCTCCTGTGGAATCAGCTGCCAATCTGGATTCGGGAGTCAGACTCGATCTCTGTTTTTAAGAATAGGGCTAAAACCTACCTTTTTGATATAGCCTACAATTAGGGAGGGATCATGTGTTTCTGAACCCTCCCTTAGTTATGCTGCTAATAGGTTTAGTCAGCCGGGGGACCTCCAGTAATGCACTGGGCCTCACTCCTTTCCTCACTCTCTATGAAATATTTTTTTTTTTGCTGGTCATTAACATTTGTTTGTTCTCTCCCATAGATTGAGTCCCCATCGTGCAGCCAGTCGCAGCAGATGACTGCCCCTCCCTGAGCCTGGTTCTGCTGGAGGTTTCTTCCTGTTAAAAGGGAGTTTTTCCTCTCCACCGTCGCCAAGTGCTTGCTCACAGGGGATCGCCTGATTGCTGGGGTCTTTCTGCAACTGTGGGGGTCCTCCCTACAGTTGATAGTGCTATGAGATGACTGTTGTTGTGAAATGGCGCTATATAAATAAAGTTGAATTTATTAGACACCAAAAGCAGACCAAACACACACAAAAAAATCAATTAAATCATTTTTTGGGGTGGGGGTGGGGGGGTTGTGTTCTGTTAGCTCCCGTTTGTGTTTTAGTCCCTAACGGGACATTAACTATAGTTATGTCATTCACTCTGTTTGAAATTATAAATATAATGTTTTATATTCATGATAGTGTTATATCTTGCACTTTGGGGAATGAGAATTGTTCGTTTACCACTATAAATAATTATTTGGAAGTCTGACTACCGTCAAGTTTTTTCAGCCTCGGTTTGGGTGCAGCTGCAGTACAGCGTTTCCAGGGGGCGACATGGTACAGTAGACATTTATGACAAAATCTCCTGGTTATTGTGTTTTTGAGTGGAAAATTATCAATTCGCAATGCTGGACAGCATCGGACAGCATTTAAAAACAGTAGCATTACAAATTAAATCACATAATTCGTTATTTGGGTGGGGCTTTTTTGTTCCATTTGGTCCTGTTCGTTGTTGAGTGAAACCCCACGGAGCAGCATACTGCAAATCAGGCTTTATCGGCAGTCCAACCGGATGTCCAGTCAGAGTGCGCACGATTCCTCCAGCACCATACATCGCCGTTTCCCCATGCGACAACACTCCACAACAAGTGTATTATGAAGAGCGAGCAACACAGTCTCTTTCAGTTTCCCCAGCCGACAACACTCAACCATCAGTGGGGAGAGAGAGCCATGGGCAGGGTTTCCTCTGACAACATTTCTGGGTGGCGGCCCGCCACGCTTGTAAATTCCCACCACTCTATGAGGAAATATACATTTAAGAAAAAAAATACGAAGGAATTACGGTCCGCAAGTGTGCACAGAAACAATGCGTATAACCATCAACCGCACAGAGTTCAGAAGAGCCACACATGCGTGACTGCTCCAGTCGTTAGGCAGACTGTCTCGCTTGTGTCACTGTCCGAGAGAAACATGAGCTTATTAAAGTACTTTAAATGTGGAAAAAAGTCAGAAGAGGTATGTAAGCACTGGAGGCATTTATCATGGTTTTAATCCGCTGGTAACAGGAGCAATAATGGAAGAGTCACTTAGCTAACAGATGTGGTTAACAGCTCAAATTGGCTCATTTTGTCTTCTTTTTAATCATTAGTTTTTTGTTTTTCTTATTTCAGACAAGAATGAAAAGGAACTGTTTTTACCTTTACCTTAGCTAATATTAATTAACTAAATTATGTTCACTATTATATACCTGGCAAGTTAAGATAGCTGAAATTCACGAAGTCAATTACCTTAATCTGTCAGCAGCCTTCAGAAAAACTAAACATGCCAACATTTGGATTTCAAAATAAGGGAGGTTTTTCCTGCTGTCTGGGTGGTGAGAAGATTTCTAAAAAAAAAAAAACAAAACTATAAATATAAAGAAATATTATAACAGAAATAACTGCATCTTTGGTCATTTAAATTACTTTATTTCATTAAATACAATTTTATTAATAATTTTTTTTTTCTTTGAAATCAGAGTTAAATTATTGTTCTGGCTCTGCAAAATTCTGGTCAAAAATGTAAATTGTTATAAGGAAAAAGTGAAAAAAATTTACCACAGTCTGTTTCAAATTTATTAAAAAACAGTAATTTTATTTTAAAAAATAGACAAAAATTAGCCATAAAGTAATCCACAAACTTATAATAAAGTCTCAAATGTACAAAAAAAGACAATTTTACAAGAGGAAATTACAAATTTGAGGAAAATGGTTTCAAATTTAGATAAATTTACAGAGAAAAGCAGAAAACTATAAGCAAATTGTTATAAATTCTGGAGAAAAACCTCAAACCTTTAAGACTGAAGTCATTACTCAAGTTTTTAAGTGGGTGCTCTTTGTAACCTTAGCTCAATTAGAAATTTTTGGTTGTCTACTTTTAATTATTAATTTCAAAGCACTGCTTTTACATGAGTAGAATTTCTGGCTACTATACCCACCTCTGATCATATAATTTAAGTATGCATGAGTACATTACTATGAAGATTTTTTTCCCCTTCCCTACTCTCTCAATGGAAAAAAAAAGAAATGAATAAAAATTCAAAAAATACACATTTTTGTCATTTATGTAAACCATGGCAAAAAATCCTGCTGGACAAAACATGACGCTTGATATTCTCTAACCTGTTTGTATACCATCATAGACGGAGAGAGAACCTGAATTAGACAGCGCTCAGAGAGGGCAAGATGAAACAGAAGAGAGGAGCCAAGGAGAGAAAAGTGTTCAGGCAGAGGGTCCAGGAGAGGTGAGAGCAGAAGGAGGAGAGAAGAATGACACCAGTAAAAAGTCCAAACACAGGACGTCTGGGTGGGACCCCAACTGGCCCAGTATTCCAACATTCAAGCCTCGGTTGTACAATACTTCAAATGGTAAGTTCCATATGCAAAGTTACTGTGTAAAATTTAAAAAAGAAATAAATAGTATAAAATAAACATATTCCGGTTACAATAGTGTCATGTGTTTTCCGTCATACAATGGTCAAATAGCCAAATGATAATGTAAAATAAGTGGTAATCAACATGAGATAATGACAGTGGTCACCAGTGGTAGCCACATACATGGAATTTCAAACATGCAGTTATGGATTGGGCTTTAAATGGCATCTTCAGTTAACCCAGGGACCAGAGGTTGGTACTGACTAGTTACATTTACTCAACTAATTTTTTTCCACAAATTGCACAGTAGAGAGTATTTTTTTTGAGTGGTAGTTTTTACTCGTCATTCATTCATATTCTTAACTGTTTTTTATTTTTTCTTGAGTAAAATTTTGAAGGAAAACATGTATGCTTACCAAAGTATGTTTGTGCTTGCTGAGTTACTGTCAAGTTCACTGAACTGATTTAAGTGGGAGTCATTTTTGTCACTGGATTGAAAATAACTACTTTTCAATTTTGGTTCAGAGAATATTTGATTTATTGCTGTTTCTTTATAAAATATGGATTGAATTAGAGGTTACATTTGGCTAGTTTATATGCCATTTCCCATGGACTAACACATTTAAGAGAAAAATTTCGGAAATTTTTCAGAAAAAGCACAATCAAAATCATATGTGAACTGACCATGCGATTTTCATGTGGTATTGAAAGAAGGGTGTATACTTCTGTTTGCCTACCCATACCTCCCTCTACTTCATTTTTTGTGCACTGAAGCACCACTTAAGCCTTCAATACTTCATTGTACTACATCACTGGCTTTCTCCACCATGCATAAGAAATCAACTAAACACCCAGTTGCAAAAATGTTGAGCACACAGACTTGTCATCTTCCATAAGCCCCTGTGACCTTATAGACTCAGTGGCTGGTGTGCATGTGGCCAAGAAGCACCATTAAGAGTCTCCTTTGAATACTCCTAACAATAAGAAGGTCCTTGACTGGACTGCTAAGTGCTTAGTTTTGATGTGTCCAAATATTTGCATTATCTGAAACACACTCATCACAAAAAAAACCTCCCCAAATAAAGACAAAAATAGGAGTGATAAAACTATTTAAGTGGCTCCTCTGGCAGCATGTGGTAAAACATCATTACTAAATGTGCCTGCAAATACATCGAAACAAAAATAGCCAGTAAAACAGCCTTTATGGGGCCTCTTAGTTCTGTAGCACTGATAAACTCTCACTCGCCTTTTGCACCTCTGCAGCTTTATTCCTCAAAGCCCCTCACGGCCACACAGTCTACATGAGTAAACACTTCAGACGAGCTGCATCCTCCTCCCTCTCCAGCGCTTCTCTCATCCTCAGAGCCCTTTGTCTCCTAACACATCGGTCCTCCTACACACTTCTCTCCATCATCATCACCACCTCTTCTTGCTTCTCTCTTGTCTCTCACTGATTCCATCCATCAGTTCCCCACACACTCCTCCAGCTGAGAGTTACTTCCATGATAAGTCAGAGTAGACTGTCAGTTTTTTTTTTCCTAAATGGCTGATTTGCGGCATTCTTTGAAACGATTAAAAGGAACAGAATCTATAAGTCTGTTTTGTCAACTTGTTGTTAACTTTAACCACCATTTTTATGTAAATTAATTTATGCTTCAACAAGTGCAAACATAAACTTATTTTTCCACACATGTATTAGGCAACAAATTTGGTGTGTTGCAGATTTTCTAATTAGGGGACCTGAGTAGCGGGTTCAGGAAGCAATTCTTCAAACAACTTCAAGACCTGTTATCACATGGAATATCAGCTGCCCATTATGAAGTTGTCTGTTTGGTATTTTGGAAGTCATCACTACAAGATAAATCAAAATAATATGGCTTGAAAGAGCTTACCAGGTGATAATTAGTGATTCCCATTTTTGATTTGGCTGTGGATTTGAATCAAACAACAACAACTAAAAAACTTCAGACTTGACTCATATTCAGATTACATTCTTGACATAAAAATGTATCTTCCTTTATATTGGCACATTATGTACTATATATGTAGATTTTATAGCTGATTAATGAAAATAACGCTCAAACAGAGGAAAGCCTGTTTCTTCCATCCATCCATCCATCCGTCCATCTATCCCGACTTACTGTATCTGGGGTTTTGGGTTGTAGGGAAAAGCAATCAAAGCAAAGAAGTCCTGACGTTCGTCCAGTTCACATTGTACTGATGGTCCCCATGATCCCTCCTGCAGGGTGGAGAATGGACCCATGTGGCTGAGCCTGGCCAGGTCCTGTGGACAGAAACCTGGCTGCTAGGTGCTTGCCCTTGAGCCCTGGTAACCCCAAATTGGGTGGGGTACACTGGATCCTTGTAACTTTTTCATGAGGATCTACGGAACCGCTCTTGGTCTGGCTCTTCACCCATGACCAATTTGCCTTGGAAGAACCACCAGGGGCATGTTGCCAAAGACAAGGTAGCTCCTGGGGTCACTGGGGCATGCAAACCCCTCCACCAAGATCAGGTGGCTCTCCATGGAGGGGTCCACTTTCTTCTTTATATTAGATGATATATAACTATTCATAAATAGCTGAAGTAACCCAACTTTTAATATTACTTAAGAAGTGACAGGGGATTCTGGAGTCAATTTAATATCCAAACTATAAGACCATAGAGAGTAAAGAACAGATGGACTGTAATAAGACGGTAAGCCCCACCCCACCCATTATTGTGTGCAGTATTTTGCCAGTCTAAACACTAATAATACTTTTTGGATAAATTTTTCCCATAGGTTATTTCTGTCCTTGTATGTAGTTCTTCTTGTGCTGATATATGTTCAGGTGTTTGTTTTTTTGTTTTTTTCAGATCAGTTTGGATTTAATTAGTTATTTGATTACATAAAAATGGGGTATGGTCAAGACTGAGTCAAGCCACTATTGAGTGGGGCTATGAAAGGGAACTTAATGCCATAGCTTCATTTCCTGGTCACTACTGCACAGACTCTAGCTGCAAACATGCAAGATGTACAGCTTCCCTTTATAGAACAGATGAAGAGGCTTTTTGACATCCATCTTTTTTATAGTCAGAATTTGTGACTCCAGTCCTCTAGTTCTCTAACATCAAAAAGAGCACACCAACTGGAGTCAAAATACAAGCTGTGTGGAGCAAGTTGCAGGAAAACTGTCGCTAAGGTCTTGCTCACAGGGAATCATGTGATTGTTGGTGTTGAGATAAAACAAACAAAAAAAACATTTAGAGTTAAAACTTGGATTTGAAATTAATATGTTCTTCCAAAAGGAGTATTTGCCAGATGGAAAAACAACACAGAATCACTGTTAAAATCAGGAAGTCAACTGCACATTCATTAGTAGAAGCCCCCCCCAAAAAAAGGATGCTAAAAATGGGAAATTTCATATGCAGTAAAAGTATCTGCATTATAGGGCTGTGGGTAGAGCTGGTACGGATGGATAGAAAGGTGGAGAGCTGAAGGGGTGGATGAGATGCATGTGAGGAAGTGCTGAGTGGATCTAACACTCGGCATCTCTTCAACCAGCAGCCCACTCTCCCGCCCACAGCTACATTGTTCACTCAGGCGCTGTGTCCCTCTTTGAAACATTTCACTCTAAAAATTGAGTCATCTTTTTATCTTTTCCAAACATTTTGTTATTCTAGCATAGAAATGTGCATTTCATGGAAGATGACGGCTGTGGAATCCGTTTTGAATTGGAATTTACATAACGATCGATATTAGTACAAAAACTGCAACGGGCGACACTTTGTCACATAAGCTTGTCTCTAGTTGAAAATACTTTTAGACGGTAAATGGCCACGATAATGAGTTTAAATTGTGCATATAATGCCCTCCCCTGCAGTATCAATTCATCACATATTGATTTTTCATGTGTATCATTTTTCTTTGCTGTGGCCTGCCCTCAGTCCTTCTTCTAAATTATCATTAGTCATTGAGTCTGTCATTTCACATCAGTTCTTACATGGATCATCAATCCATCAAACTGGTTTTCCTCATACTCCTGTCCTCCCATTTTTAAAATGTGTCTCACCTATACTTTCTTTACTCACACAGTGACTTTTTCCATCAATCACTTTTCAAGAGAAAAACATTTTCAAGTTTCAGCTAACAATAATAATTTTGGCTCTGAATCATATTTTAGATTTATAAAACATGTTACCGAAGTACAAATGAGTAGCACAAGTTAAGACAGCATCCAAATGAACCAATATCACACAGGAGGGTGTATGTTACTGGTCAATATCATCACTGCTGCAATTCTGCAGTCACAAGGCTGGTTATGACTTGGGGTGGAAATCTTTAGGCACCTCATGTTTCCAGTCAGAATCAATTCAGGGAGCTCCGATTTGATTCTGCGTCGATTCTCAATGCATCTTTTTTCCCCAACATATAAATATTAGACTTCTGATGAAAAACAGAAGCATTCTAACACGCTGTTTTCAGTCTTTCCATGTTTTGGTTTAGTTGCGGCTGTGCAGGCCATGAAGCTGTCTGCCAGACAGCTGCGTTTCACAGATGTGCATTAAATATAATCTGTGGTCCGTACGTCCACTAGGGCTGCAACAATTAGTTGATGTTGCTGACACTGTCGATAATAAAAATTTGTCGATGCAGATTTTTATTGTCAATGCATCGTTTAATTTTAAAGTTTATATCCGTGCCGCAGAAATGTTCAGTTTAACTGTTCCAGCAAAGAAGAAGAGGAGGAGTGCATCATGGTGACACGGAGCGAAAATCATGAAGAGGGCCCAAACTTTCCAAAGTATGGAAGGATTTTGCCAAAAATAAATAAATGAAACAATGAACCGGCATCTGCACTTTTGTTTATGCTCTCTCTGCGGCAATCTGCTTGGCATCTTCAGATGAAGTAAAGAGTCAGAAGGATGCATTATGCTGTGAGATTTCAATAGAAACCATACAGCAACTTATTAACAGATCAAAACAGAGTTAAGTTGGCTAATTCTTAGCATGAACCAGGTAAAACGCAAGCAGCCATAACCAAATTATGAGTACTGTCACTTTTGAAACAGTTACCCCTGTGGAAAAGAAGGTATGCGACACAACATTACTTTTAGATCATTATTATCACAATGTAGGAAGAAACCACCAGTTGCTGTAATTAAGGATTATTGGAACACCTGAGAAGGAAAGTGACATACATGATGTTAAACGTCCCAGAGATAGAGTCGAATATCACCACTACTCCTGGAATTTCTACCGTCCAATCAAACTGGAAGGTTTAATAATAAGGAATAATTAATTGAAACAAATAGCAATTCAAGACTTCCGGTTATGGCTGCCACGTAGGACGGACGTGTCTCGCTCTGCTCTGCTACTGGAAAAAAAAAATCGGCAAATAACTCTCTCATTTGGGACAGAACGTATCCCAGCATTTGGGCGAGGATATGTCGGCGAAGCCTAAGGCTGGAAAACCAGGAAAAGGAAAAAGCGAGCCGCCGAAACAGTCCAAATTAACGGACTTTCAGGTCTGTGACGCAGCAAACAAAACTCCATATATGGCGGAGGAGGCTGGCAACGCTGCGATTTCTGCGGGGAATGGCGCAGATGCGCTGATGGCAGCCATGAGTTCAATGAGAGCGGACTTTTCCTCTAGATTTGATGGGATTATGACAGCGTTGGAAGGAATAAGAAAGGAATTGGGTGACTGTGTAGAACGAACGGCGCAGATGGAGCTCCGTCTCGCTAGTGCTGAAGATGACGTCACCCGTCTTCAATTAAAGGTGCGCACTTTGGAAAAAAAAAATAAATCTCTGGAAGATAATATTTTGGATTTGGAATCTCGGTCGAGACAGAATAATTTGAGGCTGGTGGGTCTTCCAGAGGAATCAGAAGGTCGGGACGTATGTTCCTTTCTGGAAAAGTGGATTCCGGAGGTGCTGGGCAGCGAGGAGTTGCAATCAGCAGTGGTTCTGGAAAAAGCACATCGTATTGGCCCACGGAGAGATAAGGGACCGCCGAGGACCTTAATTATGAAGTTTCTTAGCAACAGAGACAGGATGAAGATCTTCAACGCTGCACGTGCTAAAGGAGAGATTAAACACCAGGACCAGCAGGTGCGGTTCTACCCAGATTTGGCCACAGGAATCCAGCAATTGAGGAAGCAGTTTGATCCCGTACGTAAGGAGCTGCGCAACCTTGGGATTCGTCATGGTGTAATCTATCCTGCGAGACTGCTGACCACGTATGAGGGCAGAACCCACATCTTCAAGACCCCAGAGGAGGCGCAGGAGTTCATCAAGAAGATCAAAGAAGAAGAAGAGACTGGTGGGAGCTAAGCATGAACAAAATATAAGGTAGAATAATTAAGCATTTGCACAGGCATCTGACTGACTTGAAGTAAATAGTAAGTTTACAAAATATAGATTGTATTATATATTAAAAAAACAAAACAAAAACAAAACAAAAAAAAAAAAACTATGATGTACAAAGTTGTTAAAAATTTTGGAGTTAAGTTGGAAAACTACAGAGGAGAGTTAATGTTACGTCATTAAAAGCAGTAGAGTTAGGGTGATTGGGAGGATGAAGAAGGAGTGGCTTAGGCTGTTCCCCGTGGGTGTGGAACGGTCGATGGCTATATCGGGAGACAGAATTTTTCTTTTGATTTTGGGGGGTTTGCCACAAGTGTGGGAAGGGGAAATTTGTTTGTGTGTAGTTTGTAGGATGAATGTTCAACCACTCATGTTTTTGCTTCTCTGTATGAGCATGTTTACACTGCAAGGTAATCCCAAACTCTCTATTGATCATGGACCAAAGTGTTAATCTTAATTTAACTTCATGGAATTGCAGAGGTCTACAAAATTTAAAAAAACTTAAACAAGTTATGAATAAAATAAAGGACATGGGTTCAAGAATTGTGTTTTTACAAGAAACTCATCTGATAGAGGAGGATGTTAAAAGAATTAGGAGTAGATGGCAGGGAAGTGTATTCACCTCTTCATTTTCATCCCGAGCCAGGGGAGTTATGACTCTCATACATAAATCAGTTCCTTTTCAAGTGAAAAATGTAATTGGAGACAAATTTGGAAGATATGTAATCATTCAAGGTTCTTTGCTATTAGAAAATATAAATCTTGTGAACTTATATGGTCCCAATATAGATGATCAGAAGTTCTTTGCTAATTTATTTCTCATCTTATCATCACTTACAGGGCAACATATAATAGCAGGGGATTTTAATTGTACATTGAATCCAGGTGTGGATAGATCAACAGGACTGGATTGTACGCACATTGGATGTAGGATGACTATTAATCATTTTATGAAAGAATTGAGATTGTTAGATATATGGAGAGAAATGAAACCACAAGTTAAAGCCTATTCTTGTTATTCCAGTACCCACAAGACATTCTCACGTATTGATTATTTTTTGATTTCCACAGAATTAAGGTCCAAGATTCAAAACTGCTTTTATGATAACATCGTGATCTCTGATCATGCACCCTGTTGTCTAATATATGTAGATAAAAAATTGACAAAGGAATCAGGTAGATGGCAATTTCAGCATAAATGGCTTCAGGATGAGGAATTTGTCAAGTATATAGAAAAACAGATAGACGAGTTCTTTGACATCAATACTACACAAACATCAGCATGTGTAAAGTGGGAGGCTTTCAAAGCTTTTATTAGGGGACATATTATTAGTTATACAGGATCAAAATCTAAGAAGACTCGAGAGGAGAGAGCTAAATTGGAACATAAAATAAAAAATCTTCAGGAAAAAGTGTATGCAGGAAGTGACCCAAGGTTGGAGAATGAATTACTGATTTTGAGAGCTGAATACGACAAAAAATCAGCGAATAGAGCTGCCTCGAGTCTTCTAAGATTGAAACAATCTTTTTATGAACAAGGTGAAAAATCAGGAAAATTATTAGCATGGCAGATTAAACAATTGGAAATTAAAACACCAATTACCAGTATTATAAGTAATGGACAGGTAGTTATAGATCCTTTAGAAATTAATAGAGCCTTTAGAGATTACTATGAAAAATTATATGATACCAAAAATGAACCTGATTTAACAAAACTAAATGGGTTTTTGAAGGAACTATCTATACCGTGTATTCCAAATGAAAACAGGGAGATATTGGAGTCTAAAATTAGTCAAGAAGAAGTTGGGCTAGCCATTGATAATATGAAATCAGGAAAAAGTGCAGGACCAGATGGTCTTCCAGTTGACCTTTATAAAAAATTTAAGAATAAATTAATAAAACCTTTTTTGGAAATGGTTTTAGAAGCATTTCAAAATAATTTACCATCATACATAAATAATGCCTTAATTATACTGCTGCCAAAACCAGGTAAGCCCTCTAATAAATGTGAAAATATGAGACCAATAAGCCTATTAAACGCCGACCTTAAGATAATCTGTAAAATTTTAGCAAGACGAATACAAGAAATTTTACCAAATATTATTAATCGAGATCAGAATGGCTTTATAAAGGGTAGACAAGGCTTCCATAATGTAAGAAGACTATTTAATATTATTTATTTTAATAAAGAAGCACCGGATACAGCTCTCCTATCATTGGACGCCGAAAAGGCCTTTGATAGAGTTGAATGGCCCTTTCTTTTTGAAGTCCTACAAAGGTTTGGACTTGGAAATAATTTCATAAAATGGGTTCAAATAATATACAATAATGCTACAGCAGAAATCCTAACAAATAACAATATTTCAAAACCAATAAAAATCAATAGAGGATGTCGACAAGGCTGTCCACTTTCACCTTTACTGTTTACTATGGCAATTGAACCTTTAGCGATAGCGATACGTTTACATTCACAAATATATGGAATTAAAGTTGGACCAACAGAACATAAAATCTCCCTGTACGCCGATGATATAATTTTGTTTATGTCGAATCTAAAAAAATCAATTCCAACCTTGTTGAATTTAATAAAGAATTTTGGGGAAATATCAGGATATAAAATAAATAAAACTAAATCTTCAATATTAATGCTAAATGAGACCCAGAGAAATTACCCAGCCCCTGAGGTAAATCAATTCAATGTTGTAAATCAGTTTAAATATTTAGGAATCCAAATTATGCCTAAGCTAGAATCAGTCGCCAGTGTCAACTATGAAGCCTTAATGTCAGATATCAGTGAGTTAACTCAGAGATGGATGTCACTACCAATGTCGATGATCGGGAGAATCAATATACTTAAAAGTAATATTTTACCTAAAATACTTTATTTATTTCAATACATTCCCTTATCACCACCTTTAGATCTATTCTCAAGAATAAAAAAAAAGTTAGTGGAATTTATATGGAACAACAGGAGGGCTAGATTACGTTTGTCTTTATTATATTTACCATTTGATCGTGGAGGTCTGAAATGTCCAAATTTTATGTTGTATTATTGGTCAGCACAACTGAGGTCTATGACATATTATTTTTCATCAAATGATCTCCCTCACTGGACTGAAATGGAATCATACAATTTACCTTTACCTCTTCCCATATTCATATACTCAGATTCGGCAAAAAAATTACAAAAACAAGTTAAAAATCCATTTGTAAAGCATATGATCAAAATATGGTGTGAAGCTAAAAACTATTTAAAAGAACCACAGTTATTGTCACAATTTAGTCCAATATGGGGTAATCAATATTTTAAACCAGGGAGAGCGGACGCTGTATTTAAAGTATGGAATTTAAAAGGGATACAAAAGATTCAGGATTTATATTTGCCAGGTGCAGACAACATAATGTCTTTTGAAGAGCTGAGGATCAAATTTAATCTCAATAGAACACATTTTTTTAAATATCTTCAACTTAGAAACTTTATTCGATCAAATCAAAATAAAGCTCTCACTCGACCTATTTATTCATCCTTGGAAAAAATGATGATGAAAGATAGTAAAAGAAAGGGTATTATTTCAGAGTTTTATAACTCATTGACACTATCTTCAAGTGAAAATTCACTGAAAAGATTAAACTACTGGAAAGAAGATCTGCAAATTGAAATTTCAGAGGAACAATGGGAATTGGCTTGTACAGAAGCTCAAACCAAATCAATAAATGCACGCCTTAAATTGATACATTTCAAATGGTTAATGCGGATGTATGTTACACCAGAGGAGTTAAATAGATATAACAAAAATATACCAGATACATGCACAAAATGCATGGAAAGTAAAGGAACCCTATTTCATTGTTTATGGGAATGTAGATTAATAAGAATGTTTTGGGAAGAGGTGAGGGTAACAATTGAAAAAATAATCTCAAAACAAATCATATTGAATCCTAAACTGTTTTTGTTGGGTCTGTACCCAGAAAAGCATAATTTTAATAAAAGTGAAAGAACATTCATAGACCTCAGTTTGCTTAATGCCAAAAAATGTATTGCACTATTATGGAAAAAGACTCATAGACCAGATGTGACTCAGTGGTTAAGACAGATGTTAACAAACCTTCCATTAGAAAGAATAACATATATACTGAAATCAAAGGAAATTGTGTTTGAGAATATATGGAGACCTTTTATTGATTATGTAAAAAATTTAAACATAACTCTTGAAGAAGAAGGTGAATGATGTGTGTGGACCTTGTAAATTCCAAACTGGTGAACATAATATGTATACTTATGTATTGGATTGTCTAGACTAAACAGAGGAGCATTGTTGAAGATTTGATTTTGTTGGTGGTTGTTGGTGTTTTTAGTGCTTTTTTT
Source organism: Pholidichthys leucotaenia (assembly GCA_020510985.1). Taxonomy (NCBI): domain Eukaryota; kingdom Metazoa; phylum Chordata; class Actinopteri; order Cichliformes; family Pholidichthyidae; genus Pholidichthys; species Pholidichthys leucotaenia. The sequence goes on along the minus strand of CM035839.1, from coordinate 310,089,349 downwards.
TTTTTTGTAGTACTTTAGTGTTAGTGTTTGATTGTTTGTATCATGTTTGTTAAAAAAAAAAAAAAAAGGTTCAATAAAGATATTGTGGAGAAAAAAAAATAGCAATTCAATAATGTAACTCTAACCTTAAAACAGATTTTTAAATGAGACCTGTAGCCAGGACAAAACTGTACCTCGATATTCAATAATTTCTATGAAAAACTGAACTTAGAGTCCCCACAAAAATTTTGATAGTTGTAAACAGGAACGTAGAGAATGGTCTGCAGTTCATGTATTGGTCAAAGATGTCATCAGAAACGACGGGTTTCCAGGGTTAGATACAGTGCTTTTAACTGTTGCACAATTCAGCATCCAATTAGTTTCTTCTTTTCTTTTTCTTTAACTGAAGTTTGCATTTCCAAACGAAATTTAAAATCAGATGGAGGGAATACAGATGCAAATTTCATCAAAAGCTACCAATAAAAAATAGGACAAGAGCATTCTGGCATTTATTTATAAATTATGCATCATTAATTAAAACTATTATTTGATTTGCTTTATATACACGAGTGTCGTTGCAGTGCTGATGATAACATGGATTTTAACAATATACTCTGGCAGGCAGGGGCATTAATATTTTGTTGATTGTTTTTCTAACTGGACTGCTGTGCATCACTGTGTAATTGTCAGTACTTCCACACATACTGTATGTAAACCCATGTACAAGCACCTCTGTAAATGTCACACTCGCCACTGAATAAACCCACAAGCACGACTCGGTTCTGCTTTCTCACAACCCACAGAGAAAAGAAAGAAAGAAAGAAAGGGAATCAATCTAAAAATGCAAAAGCTTGTCTAATGGAATACTGATTATATTTTGATGTCTGAAGAAGTACATTTGAGCATTTGAACAGATCTAGTCTCTGCACCCGCCTGCTTACTTTCACAAACAACAAAAAGACACAAAAAATCAGGGAAATAGGAACATTCAAGAGTAAATTCTGACAATACCTCAGAGAGGCTCATAAGCTATAGTTCCTCTTTTGAGGCTTAAGTCTGAAGACTTAACACTAACTGCAAGCATCTGTGTGTGTGCGTGCGTGCATGCACAAGTGCTTCCGTGACCAGCTGGTTATTGTAGCTCTTTTAATCTTTCGAGTGCATCTGTGGGCTCTAAAAACAACAAAGCAAGGTTGAGAGCCCTGATAACACTGAAACCACCACTATCAGACCTTATCACTATGTGTACTGGGTGTTGCGTGTTGCTTGAGTGACTGCATGCACCCTTGTTTTGCTCTAAGGGCTTTACTGAAACAGTGAGTTCATGTGTTTTCCTGTGTGTGAGTGTTTTTCGTGTGTGATCTAAGTGTTTTTCACGCACGGCGGTGTGATCTATAGATAAGCTGAACACGACTTAAACCAGCCCTGCTCACTGGAAACATAACATCACAAGATTAATAATTATTAGTGAATGCCATGTCTGAATTATATTTGAGAGGTGTCTACATACCATTTCAGATGTGCTGTAGCATTAACAACATAGGATTTTATGTAGCGTCACACAGGGTCACCATCAAATAAATGTAGCGTTACACAGGGACACCATTAAATAAATGTGGCATCACATGGTGGTAACATTACCTAATAAGCAATTAATTAATGATTTAATTGATAATTATTTGATCAGTCTCATAATCTGGGTATCAGTTCTTGACACCGCACGATCCTGAAGTCTAGACGAAGAAAGCCACACCTTAAGCTCAGTTTAATAGTTTTAATGAAGAAACCAAAGTGACAATAGGCATCTGTATAGCTTGTGAAATGGAGCGATAACCAGAGGTGGCATTAACAGTGGTAACTTTGCATATATGAGAAAAGAGCAATATTTACAGGTTGTGCAATGAAATACAGCTGGAATGTGATTGGGTATCTAGATGGAGAATTAGAGAAACAACCATAGAAAAATTGAGGAAAACGCAAAGCTAATGAAAAAGGAATTTGGTAAAAATGTTCTGAAAAGAGAAACACACATTAACTTTATATTATCCTCAAAAAGGGAACAGTAGTTACAGAAAAGGTTATTTACAAGATGGTAGTGAGACCTGCTATGTTGTATGGTTTGGAGATGGTGGCACTGACAAAAAGACAGGAGGTGGAGCTAGAGGTGGCAGAGTTGAAGATGCTAAAATTTTCATTGGGAGTGACTAGGAGGGACAAGATTAGAAATGAGTATATCAGAGGGACAGCTCACATTGAGCGGTTTGGAGACAAAGTAAGAGAGGCAAGGCTGAGATGGTTTGGACATGTGCAGAGGAGGGATAGTGGATATTGTTGTGTGGGGATTTGGCATTTGGGGCTTGACATAGCCTGTGCCGGGGGGTTGGGGGTGATGACGTCAGGCGGGCTATGGCCAGTGGATATATTGTGCTGTGTTCCTTAATAAAGTTAGTTCAGTGTTCAGTTCAACAAGGCTCCGGTCTCACGTTATTCAGACGTAACATTCTGGCGATGAGAATAAACCATGGGATTAAACTGCCACCTCCATTTTTACAGTCTCCGGGTATGCCAACTATACCATGGTGCCACTGGTGGGAGACGTTCGAGGTGTATGTTGCCACAGCTGGCCTGAGCGGCGCCGACGAACAGAGACAGAGGAGCCTACTCGTTCACTGCCTCGGTGAAGAGGGCCAATGGATATTTTTTGTGCTGGATGGCAAGGGCTCACTGAAGGAATGTTTGGACTTAATGGACTATTTAATAAGGGACCATTCCAACATCACGGCGCGAAGAAATAAATTCTTCAACTGCCGACAACAAGCTGGTGAGCCCACCCAATGCTTCATTATGGAACTCCATACCCTAGCAAGAGAGTGTGCCTTCGTGGCGATTGAGGAGGACCTAGTCCGGGACAAAGGTAGCACACGGTACGAGCAATGAGTGGCTAAAACACAAGCAAACACTAACTACGGATGTCCTCGTGCTGGAGAAAGTGATTAAACTGACTAGGCAGATAGATTCTGCTGCCCAGCTAGGTCTGCCAGTGCTAGCTAAAAAGAACCTAGCCACCCAAGTTTTCCCTTCAAGTCTAGCCGCTAGCAACGTAGCTAACACTTTGGAGCGGACCCCCAAAAGGTGGCAGACTGTGGCACAGGCAGGAGAGAGGGCTAGGGGTCTGTGTGATGGCTGTGGCTCCCCTCGTCACCAGGCGGGTTCGTCCACCTACTCCGCCAGAGGGAAGAAGTGCTACAACTGTGGCTGTTCTAATCACTGGGCCAGGGCCTGCACCACCACTATTAAACCATTGGTGGCAGAGCCCGAAAGCATGACACAGGTGTGTGTAGCGGGCGCTAAGAAGGGACCGTTAAAGTGGTACGTCCTGCAGCTAGACGGAGTTGAGATGCCGCTTATGGTGGACTCAGGAACTGGTAAGTCCATACTAAGCATGGCTACATTGAAAAGACTTTTCCCGGGCAAAACCATCAATGCAGGGGCAGTGAAAATGTTTGGGTACGGTCACGCTGAAATTGAAATGGCGGACACGGTCAGCTTCTCGGTGAAATGTGGGTTAAAGATTGTTCCCGCGTCCACCTTGCAGGTTTCGCGCCAGGGGGCCGACTTGCTGGGAATCGATCTGCTGGGTGAACTGGGATTCTCCATCACAGACCCGGAGGGCTCAATGGTGCTGACGGTGTTCCCCGAATGGCATGTTCACTGGCCGGCGTTGCTCGTGGGCCTTGGATGCATTAAGGCATTCTACCACCACTCGCTCATCGACCCAAGCGTGACACCGAAAATCCAAACATTACGGCAGCTTTCCCTCACTCTGCGGGATGATGTCACAATAGAACTGAACAGACTGCTCGAAATTGGCATCATCGAGCAAGTGGACACTTCACCCTGGATATCAAACATCGTGGTGGCCAGGAAGAAGACAGGCGGCATCTGGCCATGTATTGACCTTAGGATGGTGAATAAGGCGATTGTTCTGGACAAATATCCGCTCCCCATGATGGAAGAACTTACAGCAACATTCAGCAACTCAAGGGTGTTCACAAAGCTGGATCTCCGCCAGGGTTACCTACAGATGCCTCTTCACCCAGCCAGCAGGAACATGACAGCGTTCGTGACCCACATAGGCATTTTCAGGTACACTCGCATGTCTTTTGGTCTGAGGTCAGTGCCTAGCTGCCTTCAGAAGATCATGTCCACAATTCTGGCCAGCCTCAAGGGTGTAGTGGTGTACCTGGATGACACCATGATCCACGGCGCATCACGGAAAGAGCTTGATGGTCATTTGGGACGGGTGATGGAGGTGCTACAGGAGCATGGAGTTACATTGAATGGGGAAAAGTGCATTTTTGCGGTGGTCTCCATCGAGTTTGTGGGATTCCGGCTGACAGCCAAGGGTCTGAAGCCCCTGCACTTGAGCATGGAGGCGGTCCTGTGTCTCCCATATCACACGACACCCGCACAAATTTCCTTGTTCTTGGGCATGGTGAACTTTTACGGACGTTTTATTCCCCATTTTTCATAGACAATCGAACCACTCCGGGCTCTTCCGAAACAGGATGCACTGTGGCAGTGGACCCTGGCCTGCTCAACGGCGGTCACAAGGCTGAAGTCCCAACTCACCTCCCCTACAGTGTTGGCCCACTTTGATCCAAAATGGCTGACTTTTGTGACCTGTGACGCGTCTGGTTCGGCGGTGGGGGCGGTTATGTCTCAGGTGCAAGATGGCACCGAGTGCCTAGTGGCGTTCACATCGAGGTCTCTTTCAGCGGCTGAACAGAAATATGCCGTGGGTGAGAGGGAGGCATTCGCCTGTGTCTGCGAGTGTGAGCGGTGGCACATCTATCTCTACGGGTGCCACTTCACCCTTCGAACGAACCATTAGGCGCTGACAACACTGCTGGAGATGACAGGCTCGGGACACAGACCCCTGTGGATCCACAGGTGGACGGAGCGGCTGAGGGCCTACAACTTTGCTACCCAGTTCACTCCTGGAAAAGACAACGTAGTGGTGGACCTCCTGTCCCGTGCCATGGCCAACACCACGCAACCAGACAACGACGGTGACAGCCCCACAGAGGCGGATCTGGTCAACATGCTGCATGGACCCCTCCGGGATATGGTATCCGTCCACGAGCTCCGGACAGAGTCGGAATGGGATGACATGTCACAACTGTTCTCGGTCACCAGGGAGGGTTGGCCCGTGAAAGTACAGGGCGAGCTGGCACCTTTTCACCAGTTTAGGGATGAACTGAGCTGTTGGAACGGTGTGTGTGTGGCAAGGGGGAACTGCACGTTGATCCTGGTGTCTCTGAGATCAAGAGTTCTGGTGATGCTTCACGAAGGTCAACTGAGAGTGGTCAGGGTGAAGCAGCATTGCAGGGATTCAGTTTGGTGGACTGCTATTGATAAAGACATTGAAACCATGGTAAAGAAGTGTGTCCTGTGCTTGGAGAGCGGAAAAACCAGCGGACACCCACCCCCCTTCCCCGCAACCATTACCGTACCCAGAGGGCCCTTGAAGCACATCTAATTAGACATCTGTGGTGAACTGCATGCAGCACCCCCGAGCAGCCAGTTTTTGCTTGTGTTCTACGATCTGTTCTCCAAATGGCCGGAGGTGTTGCCCACTAATTCAGTCACGACGGACTTGGTTACGGTTTTCCTCTCATCACTGTTTGTCAGATGGGGGGTTCCAGATGCCTCAACTGGGACTCATCTGATGTGGGTGTTAAGGACTCGCAGGCATGGCCGATGGAGCCTGGAGCAGGTTCCCCTTCTGTGGGGCGCTTGGCTAAAACGCGTCAGAGGCCCAAATACCTTGAGGACTTTGTCCTGAAAGCAGCTTTAGCCAATGCGTGTTGGGAATGGGAGGCAGACTAATCCGCCCCAACATGGGAGGGTATCCTGGTAGTCTACCCAGGTGCCTATTTAGTAAATTAGTTTTGCTGTTCTATGTGTTAAAAAAAAACTGTCTATTTTACATGGGTTCTAAGGGGCCCATCCTATGTATATGTTAGTTATTTATGGGGGATTTCCATGTTTTGTAAGGGGGAATGTTTTGTGGGGATTTGGAATTTGGGGTTTGCCGCAGCCTGTGCTAGGGGGTTGGGATTGATGACGTCAGGCGGGTTACAGCCTGTGGATATATTGTGCTGTGTGCTTTAATAAAGTTTATTCGTTGTTCAGTTCAACGCGGCTCTGGTCTCACATTATTCAGATGTAACAGATATACTGGACAAAGGATGTTAAAGATGGAGCTGCCAGGCAGGAGGAAAAGAGGAAGACCACAGAGAAGATTCATGGATGTAGTGAAGGAGGACATGGAGAGGGTTGGTGTTACAGAGGAAGACGCAAGGCATAGGGTGAGATGGCGAGAGATGATCCACTGTGGTGACCTCTAAAGGGAGCAGCTGAAAGAAGAAGACGAAGAAGAAGTTACAGAAAAGGTTATGGCTGAGGTGGATAAAAGTCTGTCCCTGAAACTAATGCTGTTGGCTGCCTTACTTCCTTAGAGTGGCTGGGTTCTCAAGAGACTCAGACCAAAACCAGAATGAAATAGTCAAGCCTCATTGGGTCACAGACACTGGAGAATTGAGGCTTCTGGCAGCCTGACTGTTCTAACCTGGGTTGGAGATAGGGCCTTGATGGCAAAAGTCCTGTCGGTGGTTCTGTGCCCGGGGTCTTGACTTGGAAACCTTCTCACAGGTGAGGGCTCGGCTTAGGGATTGTAGCTTGGCTCTGCCTGCATTTTCTTTAGAGTAATGGACTACCCTCTAGGATGGCATCTGATGTTGGAAGACAGCCCAGAAGGAAGCCTTAAGCTGGATTAGCTCAGTGTGCTCTAAAATGTGTACGTACGCTTGAGTTTACAGAAAAATTAAGGTTAAAGAAAAAAAATCAAAACTTGGGTTGCTTAGAGAAAAGGGACCAAATGAGGATTAACTTCAACTAGTCACTGCTTTCTGAGGAAAATGGCAAAACTTTAGAAAAAATGAAAACTTAAATTAAGTTTTTAAGTGAAGAAAAATTCTGAGGAACACAGGAAAAATGCTGTATTTACCTTGAGTAAAAACAGGAGAGCTGTGTGAACCAGCCTCAGGGCCAGAGAGGCATGCCTCTTGCTTGGCTGAGCATCAAGGAAAAAAGAGAAAGAGCTATCTTGTGTGTGGCCAGTTCAGGCTGTGTGTTTCCTCATAGGTGGAGTTCCAGGAGATCTCAGCGAATGAGAGTGGCTCTCTGTCCCCTAAGTGAAGACAAAACTCAAGGGAACCAAAGGGGATAATTTCTGCCAGGATAAATGTTCAGATTTACCTACAACAACATTCCTATATGATTTTGTCTACTCTATAATGAGTCATAATCAGAAAAAGCATGCACAAACATTTATGACACACAAACAATGCAGACAGAACAGTGTGGATCTCAGGAACCCTTCTTCAGTAGCTGCAGTCACAAAACCTGCAAGATCTCAATAGAGAGTCTTTGTTCAGCTTCCAACACATGTATAAAGGGTCTGTGTTACTGAGGGAAAGATCATAAAATGGTACTCAGTCCTGTTTATCCCAGTTGGCATCTTGGGATCCTATGATGGGAATGAATCTGGAGCAAAATTAAAGTCTCAAAAGTTCATAAATGGAGAAAGCAAAGTTCATGAGAAGGGAGTTGCAGAGTTCAATCTGGCTTGAGTCCGCTACATTTATGTCCCTAACAAGGTCCTTTCATGGGTCACGTGTATACTGGTGAAATACTGAACTGCTCACCAACCCCACCCTTGCACCCTTAAAGGTGATAGAGACACTATTCTGACCTCCTTGTCAGTAGGTATCCCACTTAAGCCTGGTTCATGCACCCACATCACGTCAACAGTATTGCCAACGGGCAATACCTACGCAGTCCTCTGCAAAATTTTCTATTGCGCCAGTTTGTCAGCATCAGTTTGCAATTCACCAGGTGGTGAATTGCTTGTTTATGAAATAGCGATGGACAAGAGCAGATTGTCATGGAGTTGGATCTAAAAAATGTTAAGAAAAATCAACTTTTAATACAATCGTTGCACAGAGAAAAAAGGAAGTTGGAGAAAATGGTGCATGCAACCACCGACGCTGTTGTTTTGACAATGTGTGTAATGACGAGACACAAAATGTTCTATATGTGGGCTGCACGGTGGCGCAGTGGTTTAGCACTGTGGCAGCACAGTTTTACCCTCGGCCGGGGGATGGCGGGGATCATGAGATCGTGGGTTCGATCCCAGCCCCCGACCAACAGTGAGCTGTGTGGAGTTTGCATGTTCTCCCCGTGTTGCGTGGGTTTACTCCGGGATTTCTCCGGTTTCCTCCCGCACACCAAAAACATGTAGGTTTAGGGCGCTTGCGCACGCAGCAACCAGCAGCCGGTGGCTTGTCACCAGACAGCAAACCAAATCTACCTATGGGTACAAATAAGTAACAAAAAAAAAAAAAAAAAAAAAAAAAAAAAAATATGTGCTTACTAGCTCAATATTCTTCTGAATATGGACTGCTGTTTAACAGACTCGCCTTGGAAGTTGTGTTGTCATGAACAGGCAGAGCGAAGCAGGGGTGAGAAATGTGAAGGAGACAAAGCGGACAATCTGTATAATTGCTAGGGTTATGACAAGCCACAAAATGCTCTGTTTGTGCTTACGTTGTCAATATTGCTTTCAATTTGGACCGCTGTTTAACCAACTCGCCTCGGAAGTTGTGCCGCAGTGAACAGACAGATTGAAGCAGCGGCAAGAACCAGGAAATGTAAAGGAGACAAAGCGGACCAATCCCGTGCATCTCTCCTTCTCTGGAGAGGTGCACGTCGAGCTACGCAATAAGAACACACGTTGCTGTTGCGTCGACGCGGTCACAGCTGCGTAGTGTCGACACGGGACATCAAATACCGCCACCACATCTTTGTGGCAGTTTATATGTGGAATTAGTTTATCTGCAGTGGAATTCTCTGTTGCACAGACCTCTACTCAGGCTTTTTTTTTTGTTTTTTTTGGTGTCATCGCACTTAACAATGTCTTTTTTTCTTTGGATAGCTGAATTAATTTTACCTGAAATGACCAAAATTGAACAAAAATAGACCTCCGTACAAGGTCAACTTTGCACTGGAGTGAGTTGTTGATGAAAAATTATCTGCATTGCTGTACAGTTTTTTTTTTTAAAACATGGCAGCAGTATGAAACAGGCTTACAAACAAAATATTTCCACACAACTACATCCGGTTTCAGGTAACTCTCACTCATAACTCAGACCATGGAGCAGTCTTCCCATGCCATGTGTGTTCACCATAAGCATAGAAACACTTACGTCAACAGCGTAACGTCATCACACAGTCAACTTCCAATGTCACATTCATTTTTACACAAGTGTCAACATTTACACTGGTGTTGTCGTGAACCACATGATATCGCACCCCTACTTCCATATACATAGCTTACTTACATGATTACAATAAAAACAACAAACAATTGTTTGTGTATCCTGCTATCACAATGCTGCAGGTGCTCTCAACCATTATAATTATCTTAAGTGAGCTTAATTATCTATAAATTCATGAAATCTCTGTCTGTGTGTTTGTGTGTCTGTCTGTTCCACGCATATCTCTCGAACCGTTTGTCAGACTGTCCTCAGATTTTGAACGTGGTTTCCTGAGGTTACGGGGGTGTGCATCCCCAAACATGGAGTCGCTTAGTGAAAATATGTAATTTTTATCAATAAAAGTTTGGCCACTGCTATGTCTCATGCCCAGGCTTTTAGAAGTATGGGTGGGGTTGGTTTTTGGATTGACTCCACCACAGTGCCCCGTGTGCAAAACAAGGAAGCGAAATGCAATAAATTTGACTAGAAAAAGATAATACTTAAGATTTAATGCTTAAAAAATTATACAATAAAGTTGTTGTGATTGCATAGGTCTAATGGATAATTCGGCATGGACAACATGAGGTGCTGTTGGGGAAGGGGGGGGCAGCAGCTGAATCACTGGCACCACGGGTAAGTTCTGTGTGCAAAACAAGGAAGCGAAATGCGACAAATTTGATCAATAAAAAACAAACCACTTACAATAGAGCCGCAGCACTCACGTTGTTATTTGCAAGTTATTTTCAATAAAGTGAAAAAAAAGATAATGCATAGCGTGTGCTTTTTCCCTGAGGCTGATTTATCATGGAAATCAGCTGAGCTCTGTGGTCCCAGCAACCAGCTGATTGGATACACCTTTTTTTTTTTTACCAAAGGTTAAAAAAAAACCAAAAAACATGGGGGAAGACCCGACAACCTTTGGTCCACGACCTATCAACCATACGCTGGATAAATTTTCAGCATGGGACACATATTATTTCCAGTTTACAAAATTTTTCACTGGGTCTGAGGGGTGTGTGAAAAAAAATGCGTTTTGGCTAAAGTTCAGAGGGTCAAAAATGCAATTGTTTAGGCGTAATAATAATAATAACAAATAATCTTCTCGCATCAATAAAAAACAAACTCTTACAATAGAGCGCCGGCACTCAGTCTTTGTCAGTCACACCCTCAGTATCGCCCCAGCACAACGATATAAGCAACGCCTCAATCTTAGCATTAAAGTTTTAAAAAACCTTTTAATAACAAAATATTGCTAAAATATAAAATGATGCACTACAGTGGGTCTCAAATATTTGTAAACGTGTCCTGTTATAGTAACTGCATGAGTTTACTGACGATACACAGAAGAAATTCAATATTACACTGAACTCCATCACTGAACAGTGATATAAACTAAAATAATTATAACGGTGACTGAACAACTCCCATTCCCCAAAGTGCAAGATACACTATTATGAATATAAGTGATAAAAGATCACACAAATAACTGCTCTGACAAACAAATAAAGAAGGGATCTGAAACAGTCGCTAATATTGGATATCCCATTCATTTTCAATGTTTAGGTATTCTGTAATTAATATTCACACAATCAAATAAATCTTAATGCCATTTAATCCCTTTTATATTTGTCAAAGTCTAACGTGTGACTGCCTACATATAGCCTACACATCTTTGTATTCCACTTTCAAACACAGCCTACATTTAGGCCTGGAAAGCCTGATTGGGATACCTGTTTCAGACAGGAATACTTGCGTTCTACGGGCATGCACTAGTTATCATAAAATGATATCTTATGCCCTTTTCTCCAGTCCTTTCATTGTCTTACAGTTGCTTGTAAAAATCTTTTTTCCCTTTTCCTCCTCTTTCAAATGCCAGGATCTAATTAGGCCAACCCACATTCCGCCCACCAAGACACAGAAGTCTGCAAGCTGGCAAATTTGAACAGCCAGTGCTTAGTCCTGATTGGTTCACCTTGTTATAGTGACATTACAAAAACCCTCAGTCTAAACTTGCCTTTTTTCCAAGGGGAGGAGCTTAACTGAACTTTCACAGCACAAAAACACAAAGATGACACATAAGAGTGATTTCTTTCCTGATTTGTCTTATAAGTCATAAAAAACATGTTACAGACATGCTAATAAGGAAAAAAAAAACTTGATTATCACTGGTGTGTCACTTTGAAAATCTTTGTTTTCATGAAAATAGAATCCGATTCACCCTTAAAAAGGATCACACTACCCAAAACATAAGTTGCTTGTATCTAGAGGCTTGTAAATAAACCAAAAAATGGATTCTTATACAATATATAAAATAAATACATAACAATAGGTTCAAAAGACAAAGGGATTGTTGTGAAATAAAATAAAACCATAATGTCATCACAACAGCTTCCACTCGTTCTTTACATACTGTAAAGTACATGCAGCATTTCTGAAGATACTTTTCTGTCCTGTCCTGCATCAACAGGATGAAATATTTTTTAAAACTTGAGCTCCTAGCTGCCGTTCACTAAAACAGCTGCTGTTGGCTAACCACCACACTTGCAATGCAGAGAGCAACAATATGCAAGTTCAAAGCATTCGGCAGTGAGAGGGGACTGCATAAATTTGACGCTAAGAGAGAACACCTGCTGCTCCAGTGAAGTTGTCTTTGTTGCTTTAAAATGTTGCTTTAACTATAGCAACGGCAACATAACAAATGATCTAAAGTCTGCTGAGAATTTATTGATTGATATCTATTTAGGAGAATTGTTGCTCAACTGTACCAAAGAGTGTACTGCATTCATATTTTTTTTGTTTAAATATATTAAGAAAAATGTGATGCAAATTTCTGGTCCAAGCTGATAGAACTACAGTCTCACACTTCTCCCGGAATCACGTTTTTTGAGCTCCATTACTGACATTTTCCTCGTAATGAGTACTGCCAAGGACCAATAGTGCTGGTAAGAACCAGCAATTCAAAGAGAACAATCACAATCATCACCATCGTCATCAAGCTGAGGTATGCGTGAGAGGGCAGTGGCTTCATTAACGTGCAACAGTGCACTCGGGCTAATGAAAGTTTAAAGAATCTAAAATAATCGACGCACACAGTAAAAAAAAAAAGAAACATGGTGACATTTTCACAGTCAGTTTGACAGCACGAGTTAAAAGGTACAGTAACACCGTGTGTGTGCAGCGCCTGATCAAAGATAACAGACGCATCACATTTGCGTGGCCTGTGCTGATTTGCATTTAGTGATTCACGAGGAGACAGATGGACAGATGATGACAGAGAGGAGATGCGGGGGGAGGAGTGTAGGAAGAGAAGGAGGGGAAAGAAGGGAGCGCAGTGACAAGCTGCTGTCCTGGGAAGCAATTAGATGGACTCGGCTGCTGTCGTTTAAGACGGGAAGACAGGGAACAAAACAGGAAAAAGGGTCTTAAAACATCTCTTTTAGCCGGTGCTGTGCTATCCTGTGAGAACTCAAATAAACATAGTATATATACACACAAACAGAAACATCTCAGTGACCTAATGGTTAAAGTGCAAACCACAAAGCCACAATGACAACAGCCTGATCCCCATCGGGAACACCTAAACACTCCCCTCTTTCTCTCCCTGCGTGTCACTACACTGTGAGCGTCAATTAACACAAAAAGACAAGAGCACTCTGGGGCATTTCCTTTGAAGATCCCAATATGTTACTGAAGGGAGCAGTTTTAAACTTTTCCATATAGTTATTTAGGGAAAACCAAATTATGATAACCCTATAATCCATGGCTATACAACAAAAATAATTTTATACAACCCATAGTTGTAGGGCAGGATTCCAAGGTGAACCTGTGTTGCAAGTTTGGTGACTCTCCTTTCTGTAGTAATAGCGCAAAGGAAATGTTAGCATTGACCTTTGACCTTTTGACCCCAAACCCATAGTCAGAGGTCAGGATGCCAAGGTCAGTCTGTGTACCAAGTTTGGTGGCCCTTGTTTTCTTTGTTGTTGAGTTATAGTTTATTTGGTATTTTGACATTGACCTTTGACCTTGCAATGCCAAAACCATAGTTACACTTCAGGGTCACAGGTTGAACCTGTGTACCGAGTCTGGGGACCCTAGCTTTACTTGTTCTATAGTAATAGGACAAATGGAATATTAACTTTGAACTTTTGTCATGAACCGGGCCGGTTTGTCCTTTTGACCCGGTTCCGTAACCCTTCTCTATGTGTTTATTTATCCAGGTATTGTGTTATTTTGTATCTGTTCTAGTTCTGAGCTTACTGTGTGTTTTGGTTCTCTGACTGACAGGCTGTCAGGCAGCTCGTTTAGCCTACACTTGGTGTGGGCGGGCTTGTCAGTCTGCCAGCCATACCACACCTCCCTCTCTTGGCTGTCTGGTGATTCCACTCCCTGTAATTACTCTTCCCGCTCCTCGCTCGGATGTATCCAATTATTCCATCATTGGTGTTTGTACTTAAGCAGCTCATTGTCAGTCTAGCATTGCTGGATTATTACCTTCGCCAAAGGGGGAGGTTATGTGATCATCAGCGTTGGTTTGTCTGTCTGTTTGTTTGTCTGTTTGTTAGCAAGATAACTCAAAAAGTTATGGACGGATTTTCATGAAATTTTCACAGATTGTCAGAAATGGGGTATCCTACAGATGATTAGATTTTGGTGGTGATCCGGGTCACCGTCCACAAGAAAACCGCCATTAAGCAAAATGCCATTTTCGTCAATAACTACTGAACCACTAATCCTATCATTGTCAATCCAATTGCTTGTCATATGTTTTCATGGTCAAGGAATCTGAAAACGTACACACAAACACTGTATGGGGGGAACTGTGGCCGCCATTACGGAAAATGCCATTTTCGTGAATAACTACTCAACCACTAATCCTATCATTGTCAATCCAATTGCTAGCTTTCCGGTTCCGGCTCTGCCGGACCGGCGGCGCCACACGAGTCGGCTGCCTGTTGCAACAGCCTTTTTTTTTATCTTCCTTCTTCTTTCTACACCTTTCACTCTGTATATATATCACGGACGCACGGATCGCCCCGGGGATCTCCCGGGTCGGCGGACGGAGCCACGGTTTGCAGCGGGAGACGTTACAGCGGGGAGGAGCTAGTGCTAGCTAGCACTTGGCCGCCGCCCGGTGCTAATGGGAAACTCGACATACCGGGAGCTGTAGCGAAAACGAAGCGGGTGCCGGGCTGGAGTTTAGGCGGCGTGAAAGAAATATAAGACAGAATAATAAAGAGCGATGGCAAGAACCAAGCAGACCGCCCGTAAAATCTACTGGAGGAAGAAGCCCCCCAGGAGACAGCTAGCCACCAGGGCTGCTCGGAGAGGCGCTCTGGCCACCGGCAGAGTGATGAGGCCTCGCCGTCACAGGTCCGTGGCTCTGAGAGAGATCCGTCGCTACCAGAAATCCACGGAGCTGCTCATCCGTAAGCTGCCCGTCCAGCGCCTGGTGAGGGAGATCGCTCAGGACTTCAAGACCGTCCTGCGTTTCCTGAGTTTCGCCGTCATGGCTCTGCAGGAGACCAGCGAGACCCACCTGGTGGTCTCTTCTTCGCTAAGGGGGTCACCATCATGCCCAAAGACTTCCAGCTGGCCCGCTGCATCCGCGGAGAGAGAGCTTAGACTTTCTGCTGCACATCCACCAGCCATAATGCTCTGCACTGTGTGTCTATATATATACATTTATAGTAATATGGACATATGTTTGCTAGATGTTGTTTTTTCTTGCCTTCTGATTGTTGCTCTGAGTGTTGCTGTCCCTGTGCTGTTGCAATCC
The DNA here is from genome assembly GCA_020510985.1 of Pholidichthys leucotaenia. Classification (NCBI taxonomy): domain Eukaryota; kingdom Metazoa; phylum Chordata; class Actinopteri; order Cichliformes; family Pholidichthyidae; genus Pholidichthys; species Pholidichthys leucotaenia. The sequence goes on along the minus strand of CM035839.1, from coordinate 310,074,211 downwards.
TGGAATTTCCCCATTGTGGGACTAATAAAGGCTTATCTTATCTTATCTTATCTTATCTTAGTCATATGTTTTCATGGTCAAGGAATCTGAAAACGTACACACAAACACTGTATGGGGGGAACTGTGGCCGCCATTATGGAAAATGCCATTTTTGTCAATAACTACTGAACCACTAATCCTATCATTGTGAATCCAATTGCTTGTCATATGTTTTCATGGTCAAGGAATCTGAAAACGTACACACAAACACTGTATGGGGGGAACTGTGGCCGCCATTACGGAAAATGCCATTTTCGTGAATAACTACTCAACCACTGCTTGTCATATGTTTTCATGGTCAAGGAATCTGAAGACTGTATGGGGGAAACTGTGGCGCTTGGCGGAGGTCTGCGCTCTCCGAGTGCTTTTCTAGTTGCTTCTGTCCTGACCACGTTACGTCGTGGTTTGCTCAAGTGCATTGCCTCAGCCATGTCACGCCATGGTTTGCAAAAGTTCTAGTTTCGCCACGTCACGCCGTGGAACTCTGTAAGTCTCTTTGTCTTTGGATTATTGTACGTCTGCACTATTTTTTGGAACTGTCAGTCTTTACTTTAATAAATGTGTTTGTGGTGTAACCCTGCACATAAATCCATCTGTCTTCTGAATCATGACAACTTTTGACCCCAAACCCATAGTCAGGTCAGGGTGTAGGCTGTCCAACATTTGTCTTAGATGCAACTACGGTATGGCTTTGAAAAACCTACATCATTTCTTTCAGTAGTTATTGTGTTTCCAAGGTTCAGGGGAAAAACTGACCTTGACCTCAAGGTCTATAATTCCTGCAAAGCCCATCCGATCAGAGTCAAATTGGAATATGTGCATCATTAATGTATATCAAACCCTGGTAACACGTTTCAAAACATTTGGAACAAAACTGTAGGAGGAGTTGATTTCACAAGACAGTTGCTGTCCAAAAAACTGAGGTGAAATAGGACATCATAATTCAGGGGCTACAACTCCTGCAAAAACACCCCATCGGAGCCATCATTGGTGTATATCAAACCCTGGTACCAAGTTTCAAAACAATCAGAACAAAGCTGGAGGAGGAGTTTATTTCATAAAAGTGGGACGGAAGGACGGACAGACAAACCGCCCCATACCATAATCCCCCACCGGTCGAAGACCAAAGGGGAATAAAAATGCTACTCACAGATAGATTCATGCCTTCCTCTGCTCTGGGACCAAATGTTCAGCTCCAGTTACTAATTTGTATCATTTCTCTTCATGTGGATTGAAGCTGAAGCGGTTACTGATGAAGACTCAGATCTCCTCCCATCACTGGTCACTCACAATCTTCAACTCCATCATTACAAACTACAGAGGATGGCTGTTCAAATCCTGTTTACGTAGCCATGTGGAGATGTGTTATCAAGTCTGATTCCAGAATGTACCTTTTCGAGGGGTAAATTATCTTCAAAATAAAGACACAATCAAGACAAACTTCACTTCATTGAACCTGCTCACTTTCAGTTAATTCCACAATCGGAGATTATCTGATAGATCGAGCTGTGTTCAATGAATAGGAGTGAATGGAGCAAACAGCTGAAACAGTTGACATTTTATGCCTGTTTCTAGACAAAAACCAAAATTTTGCATTCATGTTATCAGGCACAGTATTTATTGCATATGAATATTTGTGAAGCAATACTAATGTCTTGGTCTTTTCTTATATAAAGCAATTAAGTCCATTAAGCACATTTTGCTAATTTATGGTGATCTGATTCCAGCAGCCTCTAAAATATTTAGACATAACTACAAAATTAACAGCGTAGTTAAATCAGTACAGAAAAAAGCAGCTGGTGACTGCTATCAGGTAGCTACAGGGTGGTTCCATGGGATCAAATCTGAGTGAAACTACCTTCTCGACCATCTCCGAGTTTCCCAGGGAACACACACTTCTTAACAGGAAGCTAGGCTAGCTAGAAAAATGCTACGTATATCCCTCGTACTCCCCCATGAAGCCAATGTCAGGATCCAGGATCAAATGCTCCCTTTTATTTTTCCCATTATTGTTTTTTTCTTTTCTGGGAAATCTGAGACAGTTCAGCTGAACACATTTGATCAGACACCATGGAATAATGCCATAATGGCAAATGCTACAGAATAAAGTGACTCACCACAGTATTTAATGGCAGTTGACTTGCCAACCATTAAATGACAAAGAAGAAGGTTATTAATGTTATGGTTATTATTAATGTGTCTGCGTGGGTTTTCTCCGGGTACTCTGGTTTCCTCCCACAGTCCAAAGACATGCACGTTAGGTTAACTGGTATCAACTGGGGTTAAATTGTCCTTAGGTTTGAAAGCGAGAGTGAATGGTTGTCTGTCTGTATGTGCTAGCCCTGCGATGGACCGGCGATCTGTCCAGGGTGTACCCCACCTCTTGCCCAAAGACGCTGGGATAGGCTCCACCCCCCCCCCCCCCCCCCCCGGGACCCGAAAAGGATTAAGTGGCAGAAGATGAATGAATGGATGTTCAACAGATTTTCCTTTTTGATCCTTAAAAAAAATAATACAATAAAAAATGTTGAATGGATTGTTTTAACATACTTAACAACTAAACACAGGTTTTACATTTTGACCACAATATTGTCATTTTGGGAGTTTTACAACATTAGTTCACAGTGCATGTGCACTGGCATGGACCTGAAGGGAAGATCTTCTTAAACACTTAAAAAACCAAACATAAACCATGCCGGATGAAGCAGGAGCTGGATGTTAAGAGTCTAATGTTTCTTTAGACATCTGCCCGAGGCGCTGAACTGCAGTCATTTCTCTGATGAGCAAGTTTCCACATTCCTGTTGCAGAATGAAATGGTCCCTCCAAGATATCAGAAACATCAGCAGACAGTCAAATCATCATCAGCTGAACAGCATAAAAAATAACACACACACACCTACCTCTATCGGGAGAGATGAAAAAATTAATGCATAAAAACTGACTATCAATAAAAACCCTGACAAACAAAAAAGGACTAAAAGCACCCTAAAGACTCTCTTTTTTAAGCAAGGTCACAAAGAAAAAAGTAGCAGTGATAAATGGTGTCAGTGCTGCAGGAGCAGTCATAGGGAACATACTCATCCCTTGGCCAGTGTGTGGTTTTGTACCTCGTTTACACTGTCTCACACACACACACACACACACACACACACACACACACACACACACAACAAGGACAACGTGCCAGTGAGCCTTTAGCCAGCATGTGCTGTCTTCATTACTGGACAGAGCAGCAGCTAGCACAAAGGGCTCTATTGAAAAGCTGGGATTCCCAGGATCACCCTCACCATTGTACAGCCGGATCACTGGTTCTGCAGCACTGCCGATTTAGTACACATACCGGCAGATCAGAACAGTCATGTGGAAGGTTGGACGGCTGGCTGGGTGGATAGATGGGTGGATGGCTGCAGTCTTTCTAACAGGCTCCTCTACCTGTGCATATACATGTGTAACTGTCTGGCTGAGACGTCAGCTCACAGCCAATTCAACTCTTTGCAGGAGAGGAGTGATACCACACTAGGGGCGTTGTGATACCGATGCCAACTATGATATTTAAGAAATATGACACTGATATTGTATTAATATGATATATATAATGATATAATAATAAATATAATGCTTTCAGTAGAACAACCATTAATCTCCCACAATGCTCTATAACTTTTATTTCCTGCACTTTATCTGTCTTATTCTATTTTAGATTGTTTCTGTTTCTCTTTATTTTTTAGTTTGCTTTTAAATTCTTTAAAATTTTATTTTGCAACTTGCTGTAATGCTTTAATGTTTTACGTAAAGTACTTTGAATTGTCTTATACATGAAATATGTTATAGAAATAAAGACCAATCACGTTCTTTGAAAGATTGCTGAGAGATCATTATGAGATTGATGAGATCATTGAGTGTTCCTTGAGAGTTTTTTGAGAAATTGTTTTCCTTTGGTGATCATTGAGAGATTGCTTTGGATTGAGTCAAAACATTCTCTCAAATGGGGTGACCTTGGAGCTTAATGGAAGATCATTGAAAGATTGTTGAGAAATCTGGCCATTTTTCATCTTTCAATGATCCCTCAACAATCTCCACCCCCGTGTAAAGAGGTTAGAAGAGCACTAGAAACCTCTCAAATATATATACAGTGGAGAAAATAAGTATTCAACACATCAACATTTTTCTCATTAAACATATTTCTGATGGAGCCATTGACCTGAAATTTTCACCAGATATCAGTAACAACCCAAGTAATCCATACATACAAAGAAATCAAGGCAACTGTGTTCACAAAACATCCATCCATCCATCCATCCATTTTCTTCTGCTTAATCTTTTTCAGGTCGCGGGGGGGCTGGAGCCTATCCCAGCATCTTTGGGCGAGAGGCAGGGTACACCCTGGACAGATCAGCAGTCCATCACAGGGCTAACACAGAGAGACAGACAATCATTCACTCTCACAATCACACCTAAGGACAATTTAGAATTCCCAGTTTGATGCCAATTAACCTAACTTGCATGTTTTTTGGCATGTGGGAGGAAACCATGTTATATCTAATAAAGTGGAATGACACAGGGAATAAGTATTGAACACATGAAGAAAAAGATGTGCAAAAAGGCATAGAAAGCCAAGAAACCAGCTGAAATCCATCGGTATTTAGGAAGCCATCCCATCCCCCATCAGTGCAAATTAATTTCAGCTGGTTAAGTCCTGACTGATAGCCTTTACAAAGGTCTGTGATTATAAGATTGTCACACCACAAAGAGCGCATGATGGGTAGAAGCAAAGAGCTCTCTCTAGACCTTCATAACCTTATTGTTGCAAAACATAATGATGGCATTGGTTACAGGAGCATTTCTAAACTGCTGAATGTTCCAGTGAGCACTGTTGGAGCCATCATTTAGAAGTGGAAAGAACATCATTTTACCATAAATTGGCCATGACCAGGAGTCACAAGATTTGTGATAGAGGAGTCAAAAGAATTATCAAAAAAGTTATCCAAGAGCCAAAAACCACTCGTGGAGAGCTCCAGAAAGACCGAGCATTAGCAGGTACTGCTGTTTCAAAGAAAACAATAAGTAATGTACTCACCGACATGGGCTCTATGCCCGCTCACCTCGCAAGACTCCACTGTTGAAGAAAAAGCATGCTGAAGCTCGTTTATGGTTTGCTGCACAACATTTGGGCAAGCCAGTAAAATACTGGGAGAATATAGTCTGGTGAGATGACACTAAAATTGAACTTTTTGGATGCCACAAAACACCGCATGTTTGGAGGAGAATGGCACTGCGCAATCCATCATGGAGTGGGGGTGTTTTTTGGCACATGGTACAGGCAGACTTCATATAATAGAAGGATCAATGAATGGACAAATGTACAGATACATCCTTGATTGATTGATTGATTGATTTTATTTGAACATTCAGACAAAAAGAAAAAAGAATTTAAAACAAAAATCAAAGCCAAAAAAATAAAATGTTCAAAAGGAGTGGGAAGAAGCCAATGCTTATATAGTCCCACCCCTTTTCCATACCCAACAAATTATAACATCAGTCTAGTCATCATTTATCCCACAACCACATTCACCATACAACACCATAATAAATAATACACCCCATAATCAAATTATACACAGAAATGAACAGAACAGAAATGATACAACTATGACAGTCCATACTGACAACAATACCAACATCCAACAATAACTGGAACAATAATAAATAAATACTTCTGGTATGTTCAATACAATCATAGACAACACCATCATCATCACAATCGCCATATATACCACCATATACCCCCACAAGGCTTACAATACCTAGGTGCAATAAGTAACCATATAATAATAATAACCATAATAATAGGTAGCCATATGGTAGTTACAACAACAATAATAATAATAATACCACCTGGCCTATACAATACTCCAAACAACTCCATCCCAACAACAATCCTAACACTATAATTCTAGTAATAATGACATCAATAATAACAGTACTCAGCATATATATTCACAATAACAACCTTTCTTCATTGAAGAGACATTGTAATGTTACTGTCCTTTATTTTTATATTGCTCAAAAATCATTTCTTTATATGTTGATTTAAATATATGGATGTTTGGACATTGCTTGTGTTTCTCCCCCAACCCATTCCACAATTTTACCCCACACACAGACATACAAAAACCTTTCCTAGTAGATCTTACTAGGTGCATTTTAAATTTTGTGTTCCCCCGTGAAATTATATTTCCCTTCTCTCTCACTGAAAATATTTTGTATATTGTGTGGCAAAAAGTTTTTACTGACTTTAAACATTAATTGTGCTGTATAATAATCAACCAGATCCTGTAATTTCAATAGCTTTGAATGTAAAAACAATAAATTAGTATGTTCAAGATACCCAACTTTGTGTATAACACGGACTTCCCTTTTTTGTAATATTAGCAATGAATTAAGTGTACTTTTATAATTGTTACCCCAGACCTCTATACAATAGGTCAAGTATGGAAGTACTAATGAGCAATACAAGATATGAAGTGTTCTGTAATCTAGGACTTGCTTAATTTTATTTATAATTGCAATATTTTTTGCAACTTTGTTTTGTATGTATCTGACGTGAGGTTTCCAACTAATTTTATCATCTAGTATTACACCCAAAAACTTGATCTCCTTAACATTTTCAATAATTACATATGAATATGTATATCTTCTTTATTTTTACAATTACCAAATATCATTACCTTAGTTTTATTTGTATTTAGTGATAAAAACCTGTTGCCATCTGCCAAGATGCTGAAGATGAAACAAGAGTAGACATTTCAGCAAGACAATGATCCCAAACACACAGCCAAAGAAACTCTCACCTGGCTCCCAAGAAGGAAAATAAAGCTGCGAGAATACCCCAGTCAGTCACCTGACCTGAATCCAATTGAAAATCTGTGGAACAAACTGAAGATCAGAGTTCATAGAAGACACCCATGGAAACTCCAAGATTTGAAGACAGTTTGTGTAGAAGAATGGGCTAAAATCACTCTTGAGCAATGCCTGCACCTAGTTTCTCCATACAGGAGGTGTCTGGAAGCTGTTATTACCAACAAAGGCTTTTCTACTAAATATTAAATGAATTTCACCAAGCGTGTTCAATACTTATTCCCTGTGTCATTCCACTTTATTAAATGTAACTTGTTTTGTAAACACAGTTGCCTTGATTTCTTTGTATGTATGGATTACTTGGGTTGTTACTTGGGTTGTTATCTGGTGAAAATCTCAGGTCAATGGCTCCATCAGAAATATGTTTAATGAGAAAAATGTTGACGTGTTCAGCACTTATTTTCTCCACTGTATACCTCTTTGGTCACATGAGAAAATCTCAATGATCCCTCAGTGATCTACTGGTCTCTCAGTAATCTCTGAAGGATCTTTAGATCTAGATCTTTAGATCTTAGATTTAAGGTCTCCATAGATCACTATGAAAACCATCCAACAATCACCCAAACATTTATACGGAAACTGCTTGTTTGAGGCTTTAGGAGATCGTTGAGAGATTGGGTCAATTTTTGATCTTGTCACCCACCGATCTCAGTCTGTGTAAAGGGGCCTTAAGAAGGTTTCACACAGAGCTTTATTTAGAAGTTAAAAGCTCATACACAGCCGGTTATGGCTGCCACGTAGGACGGACGTGTCTCGCTCTGCTCTGCTCCTGGAGAAAAAAATCGGCAAATAACTCTCTCATTTGGGACAGAACGTATCCCAGCATTTGAGCGAGGATATGTCGGCGAAGCCTAAGGCTGGAAAACCAGGAAAAGGAAAAAGCGAGCCGCCGAAACAGTCCAAATTAACGGACTTTCAGGTCTGTGACGCAGCAAACAAGGCTCCATATATGGCGGAGGAGGCTGGCGGCGATGCGATTTCTGCGGGGAATGGCGCAGATGCGCTGATGGCTGCCATGAGTTCAATGAGAGCGGACTTTTCCTCTAGATTTGATGGGATTATGACAGCGTTGGAAGGAATAAGAAAGGAATTGGGTGACTGTGTAGAACGAACGGCGCAGATGGAGCTCCGTCTCGCTAGTGCTGAAGATGACGTCACCCGTCTTCAATTAAAGGTGCGCACTTTGGAAAAAAAAAATAAATCTCTGGAAGATAATATTTTGGATTTGGAATCTCGGTCGAGACAGAATAATTTGAGGCTGGTGGGTCTTCCAGAGGAATCAGAAGGTCGGGACGTATGTTCCTTTCTGGAAAAGTGGATTCCGGAGGTGCTGGGCAGTGAGGAGTTGCAATCAGCAGTGGTTCTGGAAAAAGCACATCGTATTGGCCCACGGAGAGATAAGGGACCGCCGAGGACCTTAATTATGAAGTTTCTTAGCAACAGAGACAGGATGAAGATCTTCAACGCTGCACGTGCTAAAGGAGAGATTAAACACCAGGACCAGCAGGTGCGGTTCTACCCAGATTTGGCCACAGGAATCCAGCAATTGAGGAAGCAGTTTGATCCTGTACGTAAGGAGCTGCGCAACCTTGGGATTCGTCATGGTGTAATCTATCCTGCGAGACTGCTGACCACGTATGAGGGCAGAACCCACATCTTCAAGACCCCAGAGGAGGCGCAGGAGTTCATCAAGAAGATCAAAGAAGAAGAAGAGACTGGTGGGAGCTAAGCATGAACAAAATATAAGGTAGAATAATTAAGCATTTGCACAGGCATCTGACTGACTTGAAGTAAATAGTAAGTTTACAAAATATAGATTGTATTATATATTAAAAAAACAAAACAAAAACAAAACAAACAAAAAAAAAAAAACTATGATGTACAAAGTTGTTAAAAATTTTGGAGTTAAGTTGGAAAACTACAGAGGAGAGTTAATGTTACGTCATTAAAAGCAGTAGAGTTAGGGTGATTGGGAGGATGAAGAAGGAGTGGCTTAGGCTGTTCCCCGTGGGTGTGGAACGGTCGATGGCTATATCGGGAGACAGAATTTTTCTTTTGATTTTGGGGGGTTTGCCACAAGTGTGGGAAAGGGAAATTTGTTTGTGTGTAGTTTGTAGGATGAATGTTCAACCACTCATGTTTTTGCTTCTCTGTATGAGCATGTTTACACTGCAAGGTAATCCCAAACTCTCTATTGATCATGGACCAAAGTGTTAATCTTAATTTAACTTCATGGAATTGCAGAGGTCTACAAAATTTAAAAAAACTTAAACAAGTTATGAATAAAATAAAGGACATGGGTTCAAGAATTGTGTTTTTACAAGAAACTCATCTGATAGAGGAGGATGTTAAAAGAATTAGGAGTAGATGGCAGGGAAGTGTATTCACCTCTTCATTTTCATCCCGAGCCAGGGGAGTTATGACTCTCATACATAAATCAGTTCCTTTTCAAGTGAAAAATGTAATTGGAGACAAATTTGGAAGATATGTAATCATTCAAGGTTCTTTGCTATTAGAAAATATAAATCTTGTGAACTTATATGGTCCCAATATAGATGATCAGAAGTTCTTTGCTAATTTATTTCTCATCTTATCATCACTTACAGGGCAACATATAATAGCAGGGGATTTTAATTGTACATTGAATCCAGGTGTGGATAGATCAACAGGACTGGATTGTACGCACATTGGATGTAGGATGACTATTAATCATTTTATGAAAGAATTGAGATTGTTAGATATATGGAGAGAAATGAAACCACAAGTTAAAGCCTATTCTTGTTATTCCAGTACCTACAAGACATTCTCACGTATTGATTATTTTTTGATTTCCACAGAATTAAGGTCCAAGATTCAAAACTGCTTTTACGATAACATCGTGATCTCTGATCATGCACCCTGTTGTCTAATATATGTAGATAAAAAATTGACAAAGGAATCAGGTAGATGGCAATTTCAGCATAAATGGCTTCAGGATGAGGAATTTGTCAAGTATATAGAAAAACAGATAGACGAGTTCTTTGACATCAATACTACACAAACATCAGCATGTGTAAAGTGGGAGGCTTTCAAAGCTTTTATTAGGGGACATATTATTAGTTATACAGGATCAAAATCTAAGAAGACTCGAGAGGAGAGAGCTAAATTGGAACATAAAATAAAAAATCTTCAGGAAAAAGTGTATGCAGGAAGTGACCCAAGGTTGGAGAATGAATTACTGATTTTGAGAGCTGAATACGACAAAAAATCAGCGAATAGAGCTGCCTCGAGTCTTCTAAGATTGAAACAATCTTTTTATGAACAAGGTGAAAAATCAGGAAAATTATTAGCCTGGCAGATTAAACAATTGGAAATTAAAACACCAATTACCAGTATTATAAGTAATGGACAGGTAGTTATAGATCCTTTAGAAATTAATAGAGCCTTTAGAGATTACTATGAAAAATTATATGATACCAAAAATGAACCTGATTTAACAAAACTAAATGGGTTTTTGAACGAACTATCTATACCGTGTATTCCAAATGAAAACAGGGAGATATTGGAGTCTAAAATTAGTCAAGAAGAAGTTGGGCTAGCCATTGATAATATGAAATCAGGAAAAAGTGCAGGACCAGATGGTCTTCCAGTTGACCTTTATAAAAAATTTAAGAATAAATTAATAAAACCTTTTTTGGAAATGGTTTTAGAAGCATTTCAAAATAATAATTTACCATCATACATAAATAATGCCTTAATTATACTGCTGCCAAAACCAGGTAAGCCCTCTAATAAATGTGAAAATATGAGACCAATAAGCCTATTAAACGCCGACCTTAAGATAATCTGTAAAATTTTAGCAAGACGAATACAAGAAATTTTACCAAATATTATTAATCGAGATCAGAATGGCTTTATAAAGGGTAGACAAGGCTTCCATAATGTAAGAAGACTATTTAATATTATTTATTTTAATAAAGAAGCACCGGATACAGCTCTCCTATCATTGGACGCCGAAAAGGCCTTTGATAGAGTTGAATGGCCCTTTCTTTTTGAAGTCCTACAAAGGTTTGGACTTGGAAATAATTTCATAAAATGGGTTCAAATAATATACAATAATGCTACAGCAGAAATCCTAACAAATAACAATATTTCAAAACCAATAAAAATCAATAGAGGATGTCGACAAGGCTGTCCACTTTCACCTTTACTGTTTACTATGGCAATTGAACCTTTAGCGATAGCGATACGTTTACATTCACAAATATATGGAATTAAAGTTGGACCAACAGAACATAAAATCTCCCTGTACGCCGATGATATAATTTTGTTTATGTCGAATCTAAAAAAATCAATTCCAACCTTGTTGAATTTAATAAAGAATTTTGGGGAAATATCAGGATATAAAATAAATAAAACTAAATCTTCAATATTAATGCTAAATGAGACCCAGAGAAATTACTCAGCCCCTGAGGTAAATCAATTCAATGTTGTAAATCAGTTTAAATATTTAGGAATCCAAATTATGCCTAAGCTAGAATCAGTCGCCAGTGTCAACTATGAAGCCTTAATGTCAGATATCAGTGAGTTAACTCAGAGATGGATGTCACTACCAATGTCGATGATCGGGAGAATCAATATACTTAAAAGTAATATTTTACCTAAAATACTTTATTTATTTCAATACATTCCCTTATCACCACCTTTAGATCTATTCTCAAGAATAAAAAAAAAGTTAGTGGAATTTATATGGAACAATAGGAGGGCTAGATTACGTTTGTCTTTATTATATTTACCATTTGATCGTGGAGGTCTGAAATGTCCAAATTTTATGTTGTATTATTGGTCGGCACAACTGAGGTCTATGACATATTATTTTTCATCAAATGATCTCCCTCACTGGACTGAAATGGAATCATACAATTTACCTTTACCTCTTCCCATATTCATATACTCAGATTCGGCAAAAAAATTACAAAAACAAGTTAAAAATCCATTTGTAAAGCATATGATCAAAATATGGTGTGAAGCTAAAAACTATTTAAAAGAACCACAGTTATTGTCACAATTTAGTCCAATATGGGGTAATCAATATTTTAAACCAGGGAGAGCGGACGCTGTATTTAAAGTATGGAATTTAAAAGGGATACAAAAGATTCAGGATTTATATTTGCCAGGTGCAGACAACATAATGTCTTTTGAAGAGCTGAGGATCAAATTTAATCTCAATAGAACACATTTTTTTAAATATCTTCAACTTAGAAACTTTATTCGATCAAATCAAAATAAAGCTCTCACTCGACCTATTTATTCATCCTTGGAAAAAATGATGATGAAAGATAGTAAAAGAAAGGGTATTATTTCAGAGTTTTATAACTCATTGACACTATCTTCAAGTGAAAATTCACTGAAAAGATTAAACTACTGGAAAGAAGATCTGCAAATTGAAATTTCAGAGGAACAATGGGAATTGGCTTGTACAGAAGCTCAAACCAAATCAATAAATGCACGCCTTAAATTGATACATTTCAAATGGTTAATGCGGATGTATGTTACACCGGAGGAGTTAAATAGATATAACAAAAATATACCAGATACATGCACAAAATGCATGGAAAGTAAAGGAACCCTATTTCATTGTTTATGGGAATGTAGATTAATAAGAATGTTTTGGGAAGAGGTGAGGGTAACAATTGAAAAAATAATCTCAAAACAAATCATATTGAATCCTAAACTGTTTTTGTTGGGTCTGTACCCAGAAAAGCATAATTTTAATAAAAGTGAAAGAACATTCATAGACCTCAGTTTGCTTAATGCCAAAAAATGTATTGCACTATTATGGAAAAAGACTCATAGACCAGATGTGACTCAGTGGTTAAGACAGATGTTAACAAACCTTCCATTAGAAAGAATAACATATATACTAAAATCAAAGGAAATTGTGTTTGAGAATATATGGAGACCTTTTATTGATTATGTAAAAAATTTAAACATAACTCTTGAAGAAGAAGGTGAATGATGTGTGTGGACCTTGTAAATTCCAAACTGGTGAACATAATATGTATACTAATGTATTGGATTGTCTAGACTAAACAGAGGAGCATTGTTGAAGACTTGATTTTGTTGGTGGTTGTTGGTGTTTTTAGTGCATTTTTTTTTTTTTGTAGTACTTTAGTGTTAGTGTTTGATTGTTTGTATCATGTTTGTTAAAAAAAAAAAAAAAAAGGTTCAATAAAGATATTGTGGAAAAAAAAAAGCTCATACACAAACATTTCAAAATGCACCTGCTTTTCTTTGCATTTTGTGCCTTTCTATCAAGTAAAAATGACTGAATCATATAATTAATGAAACAGTGTTGAAAATATTGTCTTGTTTTGTTTATGTGAACTAAATAGTGTATATTATCTCGTGAGCTGAGTGCACTGTCACACCCTTAACACAAAAAATAACTCAAAAATTCTACAGCAGTTTTAACATATGAACATACGTCGTTGTAAGGGTCTTCATGGAGTTGTCCACATTTGGCGAACTGTGCACCACTTTGATCTGTTTCTTGCATCATTCCAGATGCACTTTGCAGGACCAAGATTAAAGTTATTGAGGAAGGATTTTCCTCCGCCCGTTGAGGGTGTATTTTTCATTGAACTGTCAACATACATAAGTAAAATGGTGCAGGTTGAAGCAACTGTGCCTACTCCAGTTAAGCAAAAGTAAATGAATGTTTCTGGCAAGTCACAGAAACATAACACAAATTCCAATTAGACAGTATATACATGTAAATTCATTTGCTATAACCAAACCAGATTAATATTTCTCTAAAGTAAATTTTGTAATTTTCTTGAATTTAACAAATGTGGTACATGTTGATGGAAAATATTCAGATGAACATACTGGGGATCTTTTCTTTATCAGTTACCTGGCAGCCTTTTCTCAATCCATTAACAGCTCTTTATGAACACTTTTGTACAGTTATACATAGAGTATAAATAGGTCAAACCCATTATTGAACAGCTGCAATTATTGCTTGCCAGTCTGTGCACTGACAAATTAATTAAACCAGACCATCAATGAGGGAGCAGCTCATTCCAGCTTGATGAAATCACCCCAGGAGTGCTCAGATCCCCTGACCTTTGACCTTGAGCACAGCTTGGTGCAGACCCACCTGAGGATCATTGTGACTGAGTTTGGTGGGTATCCAGGTAAATACCTAGGAGGAGTAGCAATTCCTGTGAAATGTGGATGGACAGACAGATGGACAGAAGGCTTCACCTGAAGGAGCTAAACCAGGCCTATTCAATTAGTGGCCCACGGGCCACATGTGGCCCAAAACCAACCTCCAAGTGGCCCAGACCCCGCCAAGGAAATATAAATTTAAGAAAAAAATATGAAGGAATCACAGTCTGCAAGCATGCACACAAACAACGTGACCATCATCCACGCAGAGTTCAGAAGCACCCCACCCACGTGACCGTTCCATTTGGCAAGCAGAGTGTCTTGCTCGCGTCACTGTCCAAGAGAAGCATGAGTTTATTAAAGTACTTTAAACGCGGAAAGAAGTAGAAGAGGCATGTAAGCAGTGGAGGCATTTATGGCGGTTTTAACCCACTGGTAACGAGAACAATAATGAAGAGTCAGCAAACAGATGTGGTTAGGCTTTGACAATATTAACTAATTTATGTTCATTATTATGTACCTGGCAAGTTAAGATCACTGAAGTTCACAAAATCAGTCAGTGATTTTAATCTGTCAGCAGCCTTCAGACAAACAAAACATGCCAACATTTAGATTTCAAAATAAGGGAGGTTTTTCCTGCTGTCTGGTTGGTGAGGAGAGTTCTAAAAAACTATACATATATAGAAATATTTTAACAGAAATAACTACATCTTTGGTAATTTTAGTTAACCTCTTGCACTCCGGTGTACCGCGGACGGGCAGGTCTCTGCGTCCTACAGTGCATGAGGGCGCTCTCGTGCGCTCTAGGACGCACGAGGGCGCTGCGTCCTAAGAGCGCACTGGAAAAAAAAGCTGCATTTCTGTTCTTCCACTACAGACACAGCCGCGAACAGATCGGATATGATTGACCTCTCATTCGACTAATAAGAGCCTTGAATTGGGTTTCTGAAACCTTGAAGAACCAATGACTGAAAACCTAGCAAGAAGGACCCGCCTACCAACGCTGTGAATGCAGCGAGCCAATTGAAGCACAGAAGTTCGCAAGCTGTTTTGTGTAAGGCTGGGTGAAGACAGACTGCTGCAGCAGCAGATGAAAAAAGGACCCCACAGACCCAGCAGCACGGAGACCACCCACAAGTGCGACCTGTGTGACAGGGACTGCCATTCGCGCATCGACCTGTTCAGCCACAGGCGGTGCTTTTTTTTTTTTAATTCCAGCAGAGTAGACGTTTATGATTCTCTTCCATGGTCATCATAGACCGACGGAGGCCGACGACGAAGGCTGAGTGACACACACGCGTTCGCCAGTCTTTTTTTAATTACTACTGTTATTTGTTTTGAAAAATCGTTCGCCAAAACCGCAATCATGGAAGCGCAAAACCGCAATAATGGAATTATGTTTTGACCGGGTCGCGAGACCAGCGTCGCGTTCGTCTGACAATGAGGAAGAAGTTCGCCAGCTGCGCTGCTGCTGTGAAGAGGCAAGTGTTCTAAGCTAAATTATTCTTTATCCCTGAAAATTGTAATCAAAATGACTTTTGACCGATCGGTAAATTACAGCTGTGCGTCATCGCTGCATGACAGACCGCGGTGCAACGGGCGATGTCCATCCTCTGTAGCGAGGGGGGGGGACAACCCCCCCCCCCACACACACACACACACAGCCCTGAGTGTCACCTTTCATTAGAGCCCAAGATCAAGCTTCTATATTGAATCATTCAAAAGTTACAGACGTTTTTCCAAACTGTGCCATTTGGCACAATTTGGCACAGTTCAAAAACGCCTGGGAACTACCTGAGGAAAAAGCTGTGTAATATATTCATTTTTGTGGTATTGTTATAAAATTTGGACCTCAGCTGGATAACACTTGGTTCTACATTTCTGTTGCATTTTCCAGCCCGGATCTGAAGCTGTTTGTTATTTGCAAGCATTTGTATCCAAAAAAAACACCCAGGCGAACTTTATTTTCTTCAAGTTCACTATGTTTAGATGACTGTAACTCAGTGGCCGGAGCACTTAGAGAGATTATGACTGTTTTGCCAAAAAATTCAAAGTGTTTTCTTTTAAATGAGACCAACCCCATGAAGATGCTACAAAGGGTTGAAGAACAGCTTTCGATTTACTTTGGGCACGTTATTTTTTGGCGTTTTTAGGGAAATTGACTGGAGTGCAAGGGGTTAATTTATTTCATTAAATATAATTTTACTAATATTTTTTCTTTGAAATCAGAGTTAAATTATTGTTCTGTTCTGGCTCTGCAAAATTATGGTCAAAAGTGTAAATTGTATAAGGAAAAAAGTCAAAATTTTACCACAGTCTGTTTCAAATTTATTAAAAAAACAGTAATTTTATTTAAAAAATAGACCAAAATTAGTCATAAAATAATCCACAAATTTATAATAAAGTCAAAATTAGTCATAAAACTATTGAAATTTTAATCTGAATTTGAAACTGTTGGTTTCAAATTTAGATAAATTTACAGAGAAAGGTAGAAAGTTATAAGAAAATTGTTATACATTTTGGAGAAAAAACTCAAACCTTCAAGACTGAAGCCATTACTCAAGTTTTTAAGTGGGTGTTTTTTGCATCCTTAACTCTACTAGAAATTTTTGGTTGACTGATATGTACGTGTAATGGAATGTGTAGTTATAAAAAGAGGTTCCTACTCACATGTGGTGATTTGAAACAAAACAAACCACAATAGTGGATGTGCAATGTTTGTTAATGTTATCATTCTTTTCTTGGGGGGTTTGTGCACTGAAGTGTTTGACAGTTCAGTTTTTATTCAACTAAATGCACTTTGTGATGTGCCAAGGTCAGTTATGACCAGGATGTAGTATATTTTATTTCAAAAGGGAAACAAATGTTAATGCTAACAGTGCACATTGAGTCTTTATGCACTTTGAGATATACTTGAGTAAGATGTGACCATAATGGTTATTTACATAATTTTAATTTTTTTCCATTCTATTTATTTGTTGTTCCAGAGGAAAAATATTTCTACTACTTCAAGTTCTGCTCAACCCCAGCACTGTTATTGTGTTTTTGTGTACTTTTGATGCACCTTTGTCATGTGCCAAGTGCACATTTAAAACCAAGACCATGAATAAAAAGTGCATATTTTTCATCATACTGATCAGTGTTGGTTTGAAATTTGTAATTCAACAGATTGCTGAACACGTGTGGCTCAGTTACATGCCTTGATTTCAAATTGTGGCCCAACTGATTTTGTAATTGAATAGCCCTGAGCTAAATTCTTGCAAATTAAACAATTTCAGTTAAATATTTCACAATCAGATACAGTCATTTATTTTCTTAATCCTTCTTGGATCGTGGAGGGGATAGATCCTAACATACCTTCTTTTGGAATTAAAAGCATATATTTAATATATAAACTCATGAGAGGTTGAATTTTGATATATTTTGTTGTCCTGTTCCATTTAAATGAGACAAATTTGCAATATTGTCGTTATATTACACACATATTGAGTGGACAGGCTGATTTAATAAAGAACATATAATTTATCAAAAGCCTCTGGCAAAAAGTGAGGCCCAGCATTTAAAATGAACACCATCTGAATGTGTCAAATCTGCAGCCAACTTCATAATCTGCTCTGATAAAGCTTTATCAAACACTGGCAATCCCTCCGGATCCTAATGTGGGCATGGAGACTGATAATAATGCATGCTGAACTTTTTAAATGCAGACCACGGGCCAGCAAACTAGCTGCGGGTAAAATGCTTCCAATTTGCTAATGGTGAGTAAAGGACGTAAAGGGATGAAAGAAGTAAGGGAAGGAGGGAGAGGCCAGAGGCATTACGGTATGAAAAAGATACAAAGATCAAAGGACATGGGAGGATTGCTAATTTGAGGGAATATTCCAGCTGTAATAAGTGGAAAAATAAGAAAGATGGGGGAAAAAAGGAGAGAGTAGGAGGTGATGTTACAGGTACTCCACTTGTAAGTGTGTAGGCAGGGAGGGTGGGTGTTTAAGTAAAAATCATCATTAGCCAAGGAGCTGGAGCAGTAGCCCGAAGCAGCACCACAAATGGAAGACACCGGGATATGCACACACTGAGCCGGACACACTCAGACTCACACGTTAGCACAGGGATGTGCGCTGCCTGACATGCTGACATAAACACTCCCATCAGTATGGCCTAATAAGTCCAACGGCGGAGGCTGGCTCACTGAACAGATATGGTCATGAGGTGCAGATGCATGCCAAAGCTGCTCACAGCAGAACGTTTCAATTAGAGCAGAGGTCGGAGGAGTCTACCACACATGCAGTGAGAAAAACACCTCAGAGAACCATTCCAAAGAGGACCGCTCCTTTATCATAGGGATAATCTCTGTGTTTAAGAAATTCCATTAGAATAAAGGTAGGGGAGATGTGTGCAATAAGATTTACAGAATATGTAAATTGCCATGAGTACTAATGCATCTGCAGATAATTCTCTTTGGTGTTTTAACACTTTAATCCCTGAAGAAGCTGCTTGCATTCACCTAAAGACAAAAGGACTAACACTTAAGCAAACTCTACAAAGGTGAATCTCGTTAAGATGCATGCTTATTAGCAGCATTTCTATGCAACAGAGGTGCTCTGCAACTTAAGCTACATTCAGAAAGATTCTTACAAACAATGGGTTTGTAAGAACCTCCCACTTCCTATGAATTCTGGAGTTTGCAGACATTAGTGGAGGGGAGCATAGTTTCTTATGGCTGCCGTTCAATTCGGAAGAGCAACTTGAGGCATTCTTGAGAAATGAGGTGCTTTTCTGTCGTACGATGGCCCTAGAGTTCTTACGTTCTTCGTAAAGATGCGTTCAGACCAAGCGCGGCATGAATACATACAAAGTCAACGGAAAGAGGCAAGCACACTCGCGTTCATGTCCAAGGAATAGCACTAGCATGTAACGGCCTTGAGATTCTGCCAGCTCTGCAGCTGAATCGGAGTGTCAAAGTTTTTTTTTATCCACGGACTCCTGCCACAGACGTGCTAACAAGGCTAGCAGGCTAGCAATGTAAACAACCCATTATCCAGATAAAATTTTGGAGGCAATGACAACTTTTTCAGGTGAGACCCCATAGGATAATGTAAACCTAAGAATGACGGTGTTTTGGGAATTTCCACAGCAGGTTGAACACAGCTGCAGAAGTTATAAAGGCAATTTTGCCTGTCTGTAACTCACTCAGACAGTGAATTCATGTCTATTCACGTGCTGACACTGAGTTACAATGTAATCGCGCCTTATGAAAAATTTGCCCGTTCGTGTTTGGTCTGAATGCACCTTAAGGGTGTCTTGGGATCTTCCTGCATACTTTCTGCCATCTTTCAAAAAAATTTTGTGCAACTCGCGGCACTCTCAATTCATTGGTAGGAAGATCTTATAGCTTTCGGCACAAATTTCGCACAAATGATGTACTTCCACCTTATGAGTGTCTCACTACTGCCTTTACTACGACCGCTGTAATGGGCCCTCAAGAACAACTTGAGGTGTTCCTATGGCATTCGTACAGCCACCCTACGATGAGGGTTTTTTGTGGGCCGTTTGTAGAAATCTTGGACAAGACCATCGACCTGACCACGACCCTACGAATGGTCTATGAATGGTGGATTGTCTTACGGCTGCCTTAAGAAGAGCGTACGAGATAGTCAAAAAATCGTTTGTACGGTGTTTGCAGCTGTTTGTAAGGGTGTTTGTGACTGTAGCTTTATCAAGACACAATCAGAATCAAAGAAGAAAAAATAGAAGCAGCATTCTCATCTTATTCAAGGTGAACCAATCTAATGTGAAAATGTGACATAAGCATGTTCTCTCTGCCAGTGGGGTTTGAGATCTCATCCACACAAGATACGTTTTGATTTTTCCTGTGTTTAAAAGAGTATTTTGGGAGATTGGATGCTGCTACCTGGCTTGCTATTACCCTTACCATTTCATCTGACCCAACTGGTTTGCCGACCAGGCTGCAACTGTGGTGGTGTTCAATGACATTCAGTCCAACGGTCAGACAGACTCCATCTCCACCATTATATGCTGCTGGACATCTACAGTTAATTGGAGGGCTGCTCCAGTGCGAGTATAAGTATTGTGTGGTCGTCTGCCGAGCTCACAAGGGCTGTAAAGGGGAACTAAGTGTTTTTCACAGCCTTATAGTTACAAAGCACTGTAGAACAAAATAGAATTTAAAAAAAGAACTAGAGACACAATAAAAATAGAAATACGAACCAAAGTTTGCCAAAGTTAAAACACAAGATTAACAAAACAACTTTATGAAAGCACCACAGGTGCTGATGGCTCGGTGGTTGTGGCATGGTAGCATGGGTATTGTGTCATGCCATCCATGCACGGGTTGGAAATGCTTGGTATTTGTTTATGCAGGTATGACTCTGATGTCACTGTCACAATGCACATGAGGTGTATGTCATCCCAGGGCTGTACGCTGGCATTTTTGTCAAGGAGCGCATAAAAGAAAAACTATAGAAGCACAAGTATAAAATTGGAAGCAGAAAGAAAAATGCTGGATTAACAGATTTTATTAATTTAATACATGTATATTTACACTACAGCATGCAATAGCAGGTAAAAATATCAAAACTTCCAAAACTATCCCTATAATCATCAACATTAAATCAGAATGGGTTGAAATGTTTCACTTTGTGTGTAATGAGTATTGAGAGAGGTTCTTGAATTATCTTGCAAAAAAAATATTGAAATGCAGTTTTTTTTATAAAGAGAACATGCAATATTGTTATGTGGCTTCCAGCCCGTTCTCTCCACAGCTGCTCTGACTGCTCACCCTCAGGTTCACCACCGTGGACCTCAGAGAGAGAAACGAGAAGGAAAAAAAAAATAATGAAAATGTGATTATTATTATTACAGATGTGATAGAACATTTTTAAAGTTAGCCTCATCAAATAAATTCTATTACAGATGTCATGTTCCTACTCAAATTATTTGTTTTTCTGTAAAAATAACCTCAAGTGGTTTTCATATTTCACACCTCACATCAGCTTTAATTCAGTAAATAAATCAATAAAGAAATGAAGGGACTGTAAAAGTTATTTTAAAGGAAATGATTCAATGACGTAACACCGTGGTGTTTTTATATTACTGACATTAGTATTAAGAGTTGGAAAGTTGTCTGAACTTTAGAGAAAGCAATTTAACATTAACAAGTTATTAGCATATGAATCATGTAACCATGGAGCCACCAGTAGCAGAGCACATCGGAAAAAATAATGTGATAAAACAAAACATCAAATGTTGCGGTGTTAGGAAGTGTTAATGTGTTAACAATGAAACTGCTGCATAATTCATCCAGGTGGATGCCCTTAATTTCCTCTCTGGGGATCAATAAAGTATACAAAATCCAAAAAAAAAAAAAAATTAAGGGCAAAACTTACTTGTCAAACTTTTTTTTCTCCTGCTCTTCTGTTCTGCTGTTTGTCAAGTTTCTTTGACTTCAGAGGAAGCTCTGCTGTGATTCGCGCATTGCACTTGAGCAATATGGGAATTGTAGTTTTTACTAATGAGCTATAAACTACAGGAAGAATATATGCTGTCCTTTATTTTCAAAAGCAAACAGCAAAACGTGTCTGAAAAGAAACAATGTGTTGAATAAATGGTGTAGTTCCTGAACATGTGTTTAGTTTGCAGAAACAACTATTTGAAAAGTTCAGCACGAGATCGAATGTTGACAGCAAGCGCTCAGTGGGGCTGTAAAAAAGGCACACTACCACCTCTACTGGGCTGGCATAGGTATTACAATGACGTTTCAGCTGCATTGATGGTAAAGGTGAGCTATTTTTGTTTATTTAAAAAACAAAGTGTTATCTCAAAATTCTGGCAAATTAAAAGTTGAGAAAATACTGCAATACAATGATACAAGCCTTTAGTTCCACTTAATTTTGACCGGGCTAGCTGAAACAGACAGGCGGACAGATAGATACAACCACACACAGACACAGTCAGTGATTATCGTATGCCTCTCCATTTCACCGAGGCATAAAAATATCAGACCATTAAAACACAGCCAATTTGAAACTCAGCAGAAAGCCTGGTTAGACAAAAAAGGTTTCAACTGCTTTTTAAGAGTCAGAGTCAGATGGGTACCTGGAGTGGGAGGCTATTCCAAAGCCTCAGTGCTACAGATTGAAAGGCTCTGTCCCCCCTGGTTTTTAATCTCAGACGGGGAACAACAAACAGGTTCTGAGCTTCAGATATAAGAGTGCAAGCAGCCATGTGTTTAAGGAGGAGATCGGATAAATTATCTCATCTCCTCCTTAAACACATGGACAAGCCTCATCTTATTTATCAGAGATAAATAAGATGGGGCCTGTCTGTGTAGTGCTCTATATGCAAGTGTGAGAATTTTCAAATTAATCCTAAAATCCACTGGTAGCCACTGCAAAGTATCTAAAATGGGGGTAATATGAGCTCACATCCTAGAACATGTACGTAAGTAGCCTGGCTGCAGCATTTTGTATAGACTGGAGATGAGAAAGAGATGATTAATCCAAGCCAGTAAACAAAGCATAGCAAAAATTGAGGTGAGAACACGCAAATGCATGGATTGTTTTATTAAAATTCACCAGAAGATACTATGGCTCTCTGTTTGGAAATGTTCCTTAAATGAAAGAGGCCTGAATGTGAAATTGAACTTACATGGGAGTTAAAACAAAAAGGAGGATTCAAAAATTACACCCAGATTTCTAGTACTGGACATGAGGGGATGAACAAAATAAAGTCTGACTGATTTTGGGATGTTTAGGAAGAGCTATAATTATATAATATCATATAAATACCCTTAAGTCACTTCCTGTTATTTTCCTGCACCATCTCATGTCCACACTCCAACCCAGTTGGTGGCACTAATGCACCGCAAAGCCTAAATAAATAAATAAACACCACCATTCAAGACTCAAACTGGTCAAAGTCGAGAGCTGATTGTTTTATTACAATTAGAACAAGTAAACGGCTTCCATGCTGGGCTAATCTCAGCTTTGTGGACTCACATCCTTCCTGGGATGAGCCTCAAGTTCTCAAAGATGTTTAGAACATTCTTCACACAAAACCACAGAAGTGTTTTTAACATTTCACACATTTAGTGATTTTTTGCCACGCATCCTCCCCAAAATGTATGCTCAGTGCTATACAGTATATGAAGAGAATCAGGTCACTTGCACACATACATGGAGTGAAAATGAAACAGCCACGTAAACATAACATTTGAAACTTGCACATTCCTCAGAGACCATCTGACAGTATGAAATATCTGAGTCCAGCATGCTTGAGTCTCCCTCAGCTCAGGAAATCTGTCTGCATTTCACACCAATTATGGCCATAAAAACAAAAAAGACACTTTCCTTTTCCCCAGGTGAATTATGTGATTAATAATCCATACCTCTGACAACCATGTCTGAACTTTATAGGTTATTCAAATCCCAGAATTGATGTTTGGAGTTAACAATGGAAAAATGACAAGAGACTGTGGGTGAAGGTGTGACCAAACATCTATACAAGATTTTTTTTTTTAAAAAAAAAGTTTTCGTCATGTCTGCTTGAAAGGGCAGGAACTACATTTTTTTTATTCTTTTCTTTTTGCAATATAATAAGAAATTGATGATTCTGCATTGCTCTCCAAACATCAAGTCTTTGAGATGTCAAAAAATTACATATGTATCCAAAACAGCTCAAAAAACAAATATTCACCCATTCTTGATTAATATTTTATTTTGAATTAACTATACAGCCCAGAAGCTAATAACAACAGCAGGGAGAGTCATAAAACCAGATTCATCTTTTAGTCTAATTTGATAACAGCTGTGCTTCTTCTCCTTAAGTTCAGCATCACAAAGACCAAAGGCAGCTTCGTTTGAGCATTGTTAGAAAATGCGCAACAGGCGGTTGCCATTAGCAAAACAATTTCTTAGACTAATTTTGATGATGGGTGCAAACTCATCAAGTGTGTATGTAGTAATTTGATAAACAATTAGCAACTATGAGGCATGACTTGTATGCAAATTGTTCAGCTTACCATAAAAATAATAAACACTTTCCCAGTTCTACCTTAGGGACAAATGAACCCTGCTTTTGATCACTTCCTGGAACTGTACTACACCCCATCACAAAGATGAACAGTACAACTCAGGCATGCTAAAGCTGATTTCCAGATCATTTTAATAATAATCATAATTAAGTGTAATGTTCTCACTTACAGCAGCAACTTCACTAATCAGCCACTTTAATAGGTACACCTGTTCAGCTGCTTGCTAATACAAATATCAAATCAACCAATCACGTGGCATCGAGTCAATATATTTAGGCATGTAGACATGGTCAAGACACACAAATGGAGTATCAGAATGGAGAAGAAATGAGTAGCAAGCTGATCACAAGTATTTCAGAACCAGCTGATCTACTCAGATTTTCACTCACAAGCATCTCTAGGGCTTACAAATACTCTGAAAAAGAGAAAACATACAATGAGCAGCAGTTATCCGGGCCCAAATGCCTTGTTGATGCCAGAGATCAGAGGAGAATGGCCAAATCAGCATGAGCTGACAGAAAGGCGTCAGTAACTCAAATAATCTCTCATTACAAACAAGATATCCAGAAGAGCATCTCTGAAGGCACAACACATTGACCCTTGAAGCAGATGGGCTACTGCAGGAGGAGACCTCAACTGTTGCCACTCCTATCAGAAAAGAACAGAAAACTAAGAAACTAAGGCTATAATTAACACAGGCTCACCACATTTGGACAACAGAAGATTGCCTTCCCTGAGTCTCAATTTTTGCTGCAGCATTTTGGATGGTACCACCAGAATTTGGCATAAACAATGTAAAAGAATGAATGCATACAGTACATGGAGCATCATGGATGCACAGCTAACAAATCTGCAGCAACTGAGGAACAATTCTGAGGAATGTTTCCAGCACCTTGTTGAATCTATACCATGAAGAATTAAGACAGATCTGAAGGTGACAGGGATTCAGTTCAATTCAATTCAACTTTATTTATATAGTGCCATTTTACAAGTCATCTCATAGCACTTTCAACTGAAGGGGAAACCCCCACAACTGCAAAAAGACCCCAGCAATCGGGCGATCCCCTGTGAGCAAGCACTTGGTGACGGTGGAGAGGAAAAACTCCCTTTTAACAGGAAGAAACCTCAAGCAGAACCAGGCTCAGGGAGGGACAGTCATCTGCTGCGACTGGCTGGGGGGTGAGGGGATAGAGAAAGAGAAGAAAAGAACAGACATGTAGAGAGCAAACAGCACAACGGGGACTCAGTCATGGAAGGGAAAAAAAAGATGTTAGACCAGCAAACCTTAATGACCAGCAAAAATATTTCATTAAGAGTGAAGAAAGGAGTGAAGCCCAGTGCATTGTTGGAGGTCCTCTGGCTGTCTAAACCTATTAGCAGCATAACTTAGGGAGGGTTCAGGGGTACATGATCCCTCCCTAATTACAGGCTATATCAAAAAGGAAGGTTTTAACCCTGTTCTTAAAAACAGAGATCGAGTCTGACTCCCGAATCCAGATTGGCAGCTGGTTCCACAGGAGAGGAGCTTGATAACTGAAGGGTCTACCTCCCATTGTACTTTTGGAGATTCTAGGTATTACAAGTAATCCAGCATTTTGGGAGAGTAGTGCTCTGTTAGGATAAGATAAGATAAGATAAGATAAGATAAGCCTTTATTAGTCCCACAACGGGGAAATTCCAGGATTGCAACAGCACAGGGATAGCAACACTCAGAGCAACAATCAGAAGGCAAGAAAAAAAAACAAGCAAGCAAGAGCAGCTAATAAACATATGTACGTATTACTATAAAATATATATATATACACACACACACAGACACACAGTGCAGAGCATTGTAGCTGGATGGAATAATATATGAATATATGAACACACAGTGCAGAGCATTGTAGCTAGATGGAATAAATATGTAAATATATAAACACCCACAGTACGGAGCATTGCAGCTAGGTGGAATAAATATGCAAGTATATAAACACACACAGTGCGGAGCAATGTAGCTAGATGGAATAACATGTAGATATATAAACATATAAACACCCACAGTACGGAGCATTGCAGCTAGACGGAACAAATATGCAAATATATAAACACACACAGTGCAGAGCATTGCCGCTAGATGGAATGAAACAGCATAACCGTCTACCCAGCTATCCTGCATGGTATGATTATGTGCCCATACACACTCTCACCCTCCATAGCGACCGGCATGCTCCTAGTTGTATGCCGGAGAGGACCACTGTGTAAGTCTATTGCATCTTCTGCATTCAAAAAACTATTAGTTTGTTACGTCTTTTTTGCTATCTCTGCGAGCAGCCCTGCTTAGGTTGTACAGTCTGACAGCCGTTGGTAGGAAGGACCTACGAAACCTCTCGGTTGTGCACCTGGGATGATGTAGTCTGCTGCTAAATGAGCTCCTCAGTGCATTCAGTATGTCCTGCATAGGGTGGAACTCGGACTCCAGCAGAGATGACAGTTTAGCCACCGTCCTTCTCTCTCCTATCTCCTCCATCGGATCAAGGCGCTGCCCCAGGACAGAGCTAGCTTTCTTAATCAGTTTGTTCAGTCTCTTCCTATCGGCTGCAGTAATGCCACTGCCCCAGCAGACCACTCCAAAAGTGATGGCTGATGCCACCACCGTGTCATAGAATGACTTCAGCAGCGCCCCTTGTACACCAAAAGACCTGAGTCTCCTCAGCAGGAACAGCCTGCGCTGTCCCTTCTTGTAGAGTGCATCAGTATTGTGTGACCAGTCTAGTTTATTGTTCAGATGAATACCCAGGTACTTATAGGATGTCACCATCTCGATGTCTGTTCCCTGTATATTTACTGGTACTGTGAGGGGCTGCCCATGCCTGCGGCAGTCCACCACCAGCTCCTTAGTTTTCCTCGCGTTGATCTGGAGGCAGTTCCGATGGCACCAGTCCACGAAGTCCTGGATAAGCCCTCTGTACTCAGCTTCATCTCCATTGGAGATGAGGCCAACGATCGCAGAGTCATCAGAGAACTTCTGTAGATGGCAGTGTGTTGTGTTGTGTGAGAAGTCCGCAGTATAAAGAGTGAACAGGAAGGGAGCCAGCACCGTTCCCTGGGGGGCCCCCGTGCTACTGATGATCGTGTCGGACACACAGTCCCGGGTTCTCACAAACTGAGGCCGGTTCGTGAGGTAGTCCAGGATCCATGATGACAGGTGCTGGTCCACCCCTGCGCGCAGCAGCTTGTCCTTCAGGATCATCGGTTGGATGGTGTTGAAAGCACTGGAGAAGTCAAAGAACATGATCCTCACCATATTCCCGGGCTTCTCCAGGTGGGACAGAGAACGGTGAAGGAGGAAGATCACCGCATCCTCCACCCCAATGCCATGCTGGTAGGCGAACTGGAGTGGATCCATCGCTGGTTCCACCAGGGGGCGGAGGTGAGCAAGGAGCAGTCTCTCCAGGGTCTTCATCAAGTGGGACGTCAAGGCCACCGGTCTGTAGCTGTTCAGGTCTTTGGGGTGGGAAGTTTTTGGTACAGGTACCACACAAGATGTTTTCCACAGCTGTGGTACCCTCCCCAGTTTCAGGCTCATGTTGAAGATATACGTCACAATCCCACACAGCTGGTCTGCACAGGACTTGAGGAGCTTTGCGCTGATGCCGTCCGGTCCCGGCGCCTTCCTCGCCTTGATCTTCCTCAGCTCCGTCCTCACCTGGGTCCTGGTCAGGGTCAGGATGGGGGGCTGTGTGTTGGGAGTGGGGGGGTGTTGGTAGAGTGGGGAGTGGGCAGCAGGACTTGATTTCTTTAGAGGCAGCAGTGGTTGTTGTGCAGTCAGGGGGGAGGGCGGTTGGTCAAATCTATTGAAAAACAGATTCAGGTTGTTCGCCCACTCCCTGCCCCCTGTGGCCTGGGGGGAGGTATTCTGGAGCCCCGAGATGGTTTTGAGGTTTCTCCAGACCCCGCTGATGTCGCTCTGTTGCAGCTTGTCCTCCATCTTCTTCCTGAAGCTGTCCTTGCCTTCTCTGATCTTTCTCCTCAGCTCCCTCTGTACGGACTTCAGCATCTCCCTGTTCCCTGACCTGAAGATCCTCTTCTTCTCTCTCAGAAGTGTTTTAATCTCAGGGTTGATCCAGGGTTTGTTGTTTGAGTGACGCCGTATGGTCTTGGTGGGAACGGATTTGTCCACACAGAAGCTGAGGTAGCCCGTGAAGGTGTGAATGAGGCCATCGATGTCCTCACCATGTGGATCGCAGAGCTGCTTCCAGGCGGTGGCTTCAAAACAGCCCTTTAGGGTGTCCATTGTCTCCTCAGACCATAACTCCACAGTGTGCATGGCCGGAGGTTGTCTGTGCACTAGGGGTTTGTACACCGGCCGGAGATGAACCAAGTTGTGATCCGATCTCCCGAGTGGGGGTAGTTGTGATGAGGTGTACGCCTCCTTAGTGTTTGCGTAGAATAAATCCAGTGTTTTATTGTCTCTAGTGTGGCATGTGACATACTGGGTGAACGTGGGTAGAATGGGAGACAGTGAAACATGGTTGAAATCGCCTGAGATGAGGAGAAGAGCATCTGGGTGTTCTGTCTGCAGCCTGCTGGTTACTGAATGGATGACGTCACGTGCTGTCCCAGCGTTCGCCGTCGGATTTGCATAAACAACAATGCAGATCACGTGTGAGTGTTCTCTCGGGAGATATGTAGGCCTCATGCTAACAGCTAGCAACTCAATGTCTTTGCTGCAGTGTCGTTGTTTAACAGTGATATGTCCCGGTCTGCACCAGTTGTTGTTAACATACATGATCACTCCACCGCCCCTAGCCTTGCCACTGTCTGGTGTTCGGTCAGCTCGTATCATGTGAAAACCCTCCAGCTCAATGTTAGCATCTGCTGCTAGTTCAGTTAGCCACGTCTCAGTAAACAAAAGGAGAGAGCACTCCCGGTATGTGCTATCATAACGGGAGATAGCCGCTAGCTCATCTAACTTTCCCAGTATCGACCGTACATTTCCCATGACAACAGATGGAAGGGAGGGTCTGTACCTTATATTTTTTGTCCTCCGCCTTACTCCAGCCCGGCAGCCGCGGCGTTTTCGCCTCAGTTCTCTCGGTATGTCGAGTATTTCCAATGGGACCGGGTGGCGGTTGAATGCTAGCAGCTGTTCTCTGCTGTATCGTATCCTGCTATAGACAGTGGCTCCGTCCACCGGCTCAGGAGACATTTAGGACGATCTGTGTGTCCGTGATATAAGTGGGGTGAAAAAAAAAGACGGATCAAAAGAGAGAGGAAGGGAAAAAGACTCGGAATCGAGCCGCTGTTGCAAAAGGCAGCCGACTCGTGTGGCGCCCCTAGTGTTAATAATAACACTTATTATTAATAACAACACATATTATTATTATAATAATAATAATAGGGTAGTATCAGATCTTTTAAATAAAAAGGGGCCTGAAGGGACTTCCGGTTATGGCTGCCACGTAAGACGGACGTGTTTCATTCTGCTCTGCTCCTGGAGAAAAAAATCGGCAAATAACTCTCTCATTTGGGACAGAACGTATCCCAGCGTTTGGGCGAGGATATGTCGGCGAAGCCTAAGGCTGGAAAACCAGGTAAAGGAAAAAGCGAGCCGCCGAAACAGTCCAAATTAACGGACTTTCAGGTCTGTGACGCAGCAAACAAAACTCCATATATGGCGGAGGAGGCTGGCAACGGTGCGATATCTGCGGGGAATGGCGCAGATGCGCTGATGGCTGCCA
This sequence comes from Pholidichthys leucotaenia, assembly GCA_020510985.1. Classification (NCBI taxonomy): domain Eukaryota; kingdom Metazoa; phylum Chordata; class Actinopteri; order Cichliformes; family Pholidichthyidae; genus Pholidichthys; species Pholidichthys leucotaenia. The sequence continues at coordinate 310,044,324 of CM035839.1, read as the reverse complement.
TGAGTTCAATGAGAGCGGACTTTTCCTCTAGATTTGATGGGATTATGACAGCGTTGGAAGGAATAAGAAAGGAATTGGGTGACTGTGTAGAACGAACGGCGCAGTTGGAGCTCCGTCTCGCTAGTGCTGAAGATGACGTCACCCATCTTCAATTAAAGGTGCGCACTTTGGAAAAAAAAAATAAATGTCTAGAAGATAATATTTTGGATTTGGAATCTCGGTCGAGACAGAATAACTTGAGGCTGGTGGGTCTTCCAGAGGAATCAGAAGGTCGGGACGTATGTTCCTTTCTGGAAAAGTGGATTCCGGAGGTGCTGGGCAGCGAGGAGTTGCAATCAGCAGTGGTTCTGGAAAAAGCACATCGTATTGGCCCACGGAGAGATAAGGGACCGCCGAGGACCTTAATTATGAAGTTTCTTAGCAACAGAGACAGGATGAAGATCTTCAACGCTGCACGAGCTAAAGGAGAGATTAAACACCAGGATCAGCAGGTGCGGTTCTACCCAGATTTGGCCACAGGAATCCAACAATTGAGGAAGCAGTTTGATCCCATACGTAAGGAGCTGCGCAACCTTGGGATTCGTCATGGTGTAATCTATCCTGCGAGACTGTTGACCACGTATGAGGGCAGAACCCACATCTTCAAGACCCCAGAGGAGGCGCAGGAGTTCATCAAGAAGATCAAAGAAGAAGAAGAGACTGGTGGGAGCTAAGCATGAACAAAATATAAGGTAGAATAATTAAGTATTTGCACAGGCATCTGACTGACTTGAAGTAAACAGCAAGTTTACAAAATATAGATTGTATTATATATTAAAAAAAAAACCAAAAACAAAACAAACAAAAAAAAACTATGATGTACAAAGTTGTTAAAAATTCTGGAGTTAAGTTGGAAAACTACAGAGGAGAGTTAATGTTACGTCATTAAAAGCAGTAGAGTTAGGGTGATTGGGAGGATGAAGAAGGAGTGGCTTAAGCTGTTCCCCGTGGATGTGGAACGGTCGATGGCTATATCGGGAGACGGAATTTTTCTTTTGATTTTGGGGGGTTCGCCACAAGTGTGGGAAGGGGGAATTTGTTTGTGTGTAGTTTGTAGGATGAATGTTCAACCACTCATGTTTTTGCTTCTCTGTATGAGCATGTTTATACTGCAAGGTAATCCCAAACTCTCTATTGATCATAAACCAAAGTGTTAATCTTAATTTAACTTCATGGAATTGCAGAGGTCTACAAAATTTAAAAAAAACTTAAACAAGTTATGAATAAAATAAAAGACATGGGTTCAAAAATTGTGTTTTTACAAGAAACTCATCTAATAGAGGAGGATATAAAAAGAATTAGGAGTAGATGGCAAGGAAGTGTATTTACCTCATCATTTTCATCCCGGGCCAGGGGAGTTATGACTCTCATACATAAATCAGTCCCTTTTCAAGTGAAAAATGTAATTGGAGACAAACTTGGAAGATATGTAATCATTCAAGGTTCTTTGCTATTAGAAAATATAAATCTTGTGAACTTATATGGTCCCAATATAGATGATCAAAAGTTCTTTGCTAATTTATTTCTTATTTTATCATCACTTACAGGGCAACATATAATAGCAGGGGATTTTAATTGTACATTGAATCCAGGTATAGATAGATCAACAGGACTGGATTGTACGCACAATGGATGTAGGATGACTATTAATAATTTTATGAACGAATTGAGATTGTTAGATATATGGAGAGAAATGAAACCACAAGTTAAAGCCTATTCTTGTTATTCCAGTACCTACAAGACATTCTCACGTATTGATTATTTTTTGATTTCCACAGAATTAAGATCCAAGATTCAAAACTGCTTTTATGATAACATCGTGATCTCTGATCATGCACCCTGTTGTCTAATATATGTAGATAAAAAATTGACAAAGGAATCAGGTAGATGGCAATTTCAGCATAAATGGCTTCAGGATGAGGAATTTGTCAAGTATATAGAAAAACAGATAGACGAGTACTTTGACATCAATACTACACAAACATCAGCATGTGTAAAGTGGGAAGCTTTCAAAGCTTTTATTAGGGGACATATTATTAGTTATACAGGATCAAAATCTAAGAAGACTCGAGAGGAGAGAGCTAAATTGGAACATAAAATGAAAAGTCTTCAGGAAAAAGTGTATGCAGGAAGTGATCCAAGGTTGGAGAATGAATTACTGATTTTGAGAGCTGAATACGACAAAAAATCAGCGAATAGAGCTGCCTCGAGTCTTCTAAGATTGAAACAATCTTTTTATGAACAAGGTGAAAAATCAGGAAAATTATTGGCATGGCAGATTAAACAATTAGAAATTAAAACACCAATTACTAGTATTATAAGTAATGGACAGGTAGTTATAGATCCTTTAGAAATTAACAGAGCCTTTAGAGATTACTATGAAAAATTATATGATACTAAAAATGAATTTGATTTAACAAAACTAAATGGGTTTTTGAACGAACTATCTATACCGTGTATTCCAAATGAAAACAGGGAGATATTGGAGTCTAAAATTAGTCAAGAAGAAGTTGGGCTAGCCATTGATAATATGAAATCAGGAAAAAGTGCAGGACCAGATGGTCTTCCAGTTGACCTTTATAAGAAATTTAAGAATAAATTAATAAAACCTTTTTTGGAAATGGTTTTAGAAGCATTTCAAAATAATAATTTACCATCATACATAAATAATGCCTTAATTATACTGCTGCCAAAACCAGGTAAGCCCTCTAATAAATGTGAAAATATGAGACCAATAAGCCTATTAAACGCCGACCTTAAGATAATCTGTAAAATTTTAGCAAGACGAATACAAGAAATTTTACCAAATATTATTAATCGAGATCAGAATGGCTTTATAAAGGGAAGACAAGGCTTCCATAATGTAAGAAGACTATTTAATATTATTTATTTTAATAAAGAAGCACCGGATACAGCTCTCCTATCACTGGACGCCGAAAAGGCCTTTGATAGAGTTGAATGGCCCTTTCTTTTTGAAGTCCTACAAAGGTTTGGACTTGGAAATAATTTCATAAAATGGGTTCAAATAATATACAATAATGCTACAGCAGAAATCCTAACAAATAACAATATTTCAAAACCAATAAAAATCAATAGAGGATGTCGACAAGGCTGTCCACTTTCACCTTTACTGTTTACTATGGCAATTGAACCTTTAGCGATAGCGATACGTTTACATTCACAAATATATGGAATTAAAGTTGGACCAACAGAACATAAAATCTCCCTGTACGCCGATGACATAATTTTGTTTATGTCGAATCTAAAAAAATCAATTCCAACCTTGTTGAATTTAATAAAGAATTTTGGGGAAATATCAGGATATAAAATAAATAAAACTAAATCTTCAATATTAATGCTAAATGAGACCCAGAGAAATTACCCAGCCCCTGAGGTAAATCAATTCAATGTTGTAAATCAGTTTAAATATTTAGGAATCCAAATTGTGCCTAAGCTAGAATCAGTCGCCAGTGTCAACTATGAAGCCTTAATGACAGATATCAATGAGTTAACTCAGAGATGGATGTCACTACCAATGTCGATGATCGGGAGAATCAATATACTTAAAAGTAATATTTTACCTAAAATACTTTATTTATTTCAATACATTCCCTTATCACCACCTTTAGATTTATTCTCAAGAATAAAAAAAAAGTTAGTGGAATTTATATGGAACAACAGGAGGGCTAGATTACGTCTGTCTTTATTATATTTACCATTTGATCGTGGAGGTCTGAAATGTCCAAATTTTATGTTGTATTATTGGTCGGCACAACTGAGGTCTATGACATATTATTTTTCATCAAATGATCTCCCTCACTGGACTGAAATGGAATCATACAATTTACCTTTACCTCTTCCCATATTCAAATACTCAGATTCGGCAAAAAAATTACAAAAACAAGTTAAAAATCCATTTGTAAAGCATATGATCAAAATATGGTGTGAAGCTAAAAACTATTTAAAAGAACCACAGTTACTGTCACAATTTAGTCCAATATGGGGTAATCAATATTTTAAACCAGGGAGAGCGGACGCTGTATTTAAAGTATGGAATTTAAAAGGGATACAAAAGATTCAGGATTTATATTTGCCATGTGCAGAAAACATAATGTCTTTTGAAGAGCTGAGGATCAAATTTAATCTCAATAGAACACATTTTTTTAAATATCTTCAACTTAGAAACTTTATTCGATCAAATCAAAATAAAGCTCTCACTCGACCTATTTATTCATCCTTGGAAAAAATGATGATGAAAGATAGTAAAAGAAAGGGTATTATTTCAGAGTTTTATAACTCATTGACACTATCTTCAAGTGAAAATTCACTGAAAAGATTAAACTACTGGAAAGAAGATCTGCAAACTGAAATTTCAGAGGAACAATGGGAATTGGCTTGTACAGAAGCTCAAACCAAATCAATAAATGTACGCCTTAAATTGATACATTTCAAATGGTTAATGCGGATGTATGTTACACCGGAGGAGTTAAATAAATATAACAAAAATATACCAAATACATGCACAAAATGCATGGAAAGTAAAGGAACTCTATTTCATTGTGTATGGGAATGTAGATTAATAAGAATGTTTTGGGAAGAGGTGAGGGGAACAATTGAAAAAATAATCTCAAAACAAATCATATTGAATCCTAAATTGTTTTTGTTGGGTCTGTACCCAGAAAAGCATAATTTTAATAAAAGTGAAAGAACATTCATAGACCTCAGTTTGCTTAATGCCAAAAAATGTATTGCACTATTATGGAAAAAGACTCATAGACCAGATGTGACTCAGTGGTTAAGACAGATGTTAACAAACCTTCCATTAGAAAGAATAACATATATACTGAAATCAAAGGAAATTGTGTTTGAGAATATATGGAGACCTTTTATTGATTATGTAAAAAATTTAAACATAACTTTTGAAGAAGAAGGTGAATGATGTGTGTGGACCTTGTAAATTCCAAACTGGTGAACATAATATGTATACTTATGTATTGGATTGTCTAGACTAAACAGAGGAGCATTGTTGAAGATTTGATTTTGTTGGTGGTTGTTGGTGTTTTTTAGTGCATTTTTTTTTTGTAGTACTTTAGTGTTAGTGTTTGATTGTTTGTATCATGTTTGTTAAAAAAAAAAAAAAAGGTTCAATAAAGATATTGTGGAAAAAAAAAAAAAAAGGGGGCCTGATTGTTTAGAGCTTTGTAAGTGAGAAGAAGGATTTTAAACTTAATTCTAAACTCTATGGAAAGCCAATGAAGGGAGGCCAGAACCGGAGAGATATGATCTCTCTTTCTAGTACCTGTGAAAACTCTTGCTGCAGCATTTTGGATCAGCTGAAGACTTTTTAAAGATGTTTTAGGGCAACCTGATAATAAAGAGTTACAATAATCTAATCTAGAGCTAACAAAAGTGCGGATTAGTTTCTCAGGATCACTCTGAGACAAGATGCTCCTAATCTTAGCAATATTACGCAAATGATAGAAGGCAGTCTTAGAAACAAGTTTAATATGTGAATTAAAGAACAGATCTTGATCAAAAATAACTCCAAGGTTCCTCACAGAAATATTACGAGAAAGAGTAACCACATCCAAACTAAGAGTTTGATTTGGAAAGGTATTTCTAAGGTTTTTTGGAACAACTAGAATGACTTCAGTCTTATCTGAATTTAATAGCAGGAAATTACAAGTCATCCAAGCTTTGATTTCCTTAAGACAGGCCTCTAACTTGGCTAATTGATTACTATCATCTGGCTTCATTGACAGGTATAATTGTGTGTCATCTGCATAACAATGAAAATGTATACAGTGCTTTCAAATAATGTTGCCTAGCGGAAGCATATATAAACTAAAAAGAATAGGACCTAGCACAGATCCCTGTGGAACTCCGTGACTGAGCTGTGAGTTGGAAGAAAACTCATTACTGACATGAACAAACTGGAACCTATCAGATAAATAAGATCTAAACCACTGCAACAAAGTTCCATTAAGTCCAACATGGCGTTCTATCAAGTAGAATATTATGATCAATAGTATCAAAAGCTACACTAAGGTCTAAAAGGACAAATACAGAAACAAATCCATTATCAGATGTGATAAGGAGGTCATTAGTGACCTTCACTAAAGCTGTTTCAGTACTATGATGGATTCTAAACCCAGATTGAAACTCTTCAAATAAACCATTTCCCTGCAAGTGGTCAAATAATTGCGTAGCAACAACTCTTTCTAAGATTTTTGAAACGAAAGGCAGATTAGAGATTGGTCTATAGTTAGCTAAAACTCCTGGATCCAGCGTTGGCTTTTTGAGTAAGGGTTTAATTACAGCAGTTTTAAAAGCCTGCTGTACATGGCCTAATATTAATGAAGAATTGATTATTTGAAGAACAGAGCTACCAATAAATGGGAAGACTTCTTTAAATAACCTGGTAGGAATAGGGTCTAAAAGACAAGAAGAAGGTTTGAATGAGGAAATTATTTGATCTAACTCTAAAAGGTCAATTAGAGTAAACTCATCCAAACAGATATCAGTTGAAGGAGTTGTACTAGTTAATGTATTTAAGTTAATGGTGGGAAGAATCTGACTGATTTTATCTCTGATAGATGAAATTTTATTATTGAAAAAGTTCATAAAGTCCTGACTAGTAAGCTCTAAGGAAATGCTAGGATTGACAGTCCTGACTCTTTGACAGTCTGGCTACAGTGCTGAAAAGAAAGCTGGGATTATTCTTGTTCTCTTCTATTAATGCGGAATAATAACTTGTTCTGGTGGCACGGTGGCGAAATGGTTAGCACTGTGGCAGCACAGCAACTCACCCTTGACTGGGGGATCCTGGGTTCGATTCCAGCCCCCGACAGACAGTGATCTGTGTGGAGTTTGCATGTTCTCCCCGTGTCTGCGTGGGTTTACTCCGGGATTTCTCTGGTTTCCTCCCACATGCCAAAAACATGCAAGTTAGGTTAATTGGCATCAAACTGGGGATTCTAAATTGTCCTTAGGTATGACTGTAAGAGTGAATGGTTGTCTGTCTCTCTGTGTTGGCCCTGCGATGGACTGGCGATCTGTCCAGGGTGTACCCTGCCTCTCGCCCAAAGATGCTGGGATAGGCTCCAGCCCCCCCGCAACCCGAAAAGGATTAAGCAGAAGAAGATGAATGAATGAATAACTCGTTCTAGCTTTCCTAAGAGATTTTTTTATAAATTAGAAGATGATTTCTCCATGCTAAATAGATTTCATCTAATTTAGTGGAGCGCCATTTTCTTTCTAATTGACGAGTCTTCTGTTTGAAGCTACAAGTTTCTGTGTTGAACCAAGAAGTTAGAAATCTCTGACTAGACTTTTTCTTTTTTAAAGAGGCCACCATGTCTAGAGTCTGATGCAGAGAAGCTTATCTCCGTTGTGTTGACACATGGCATAGAGGAAACAATCTGCATAAATTTGGTAACAGCATCATCTGAGAGGCATCTACTGTAGTAATATTTTTCATTAGGAGCCAAACAGAAATAGTAAAATCAAAGGTTAACAGACAGTACAGGGTTATGAGGAGACACTACCAGATTTTCTGTTTCTATGCCATATGTCAGAACAAGGTCCAATGTGTGGTGGAGATAATGGGCAGAATTTCCTACTTTCTGAAAAAAACCCACTGAGTCTAACATTGAATTAAATGCCATATTAAGGCAATCACTATCTACATCTACATATATATTAAAGTCCCCTACTATAATTATTCTATCTGATTTCAGCACTGAATCTGCTAAGAATTCGGCAAATTTGGATAAAAACGCTGAGTAGGCTGAGGGAGGACGATAAACTATGGCAAATAAAATTGGGTTTAACCTAAAATTGTTATCATGCCCAACACTGAGGACCAGGCCCTCAAAGAAATTATAACATGTTTTTTGCTTTACATTAACTAGTAATTTGGAATGGTAAATTGTCGCTACTCCTCCTCCACGACCAGAACTTTGACAGTTTAAATAACCAGAGGGAGTTGATTTATTTAAACCAACATAATCCTCTTGCCCTAACCAAGTCTCCACAAGGGATATTAAATCTATCTGATGATCAATTAACAGATCATGGACTAGCAGAGACTTGGGGGTTAGAGACCTAATATTTAACAAACCGCATTTAATTTTTAAATTATGAAAAGGAACAGAGGCCAAGTCAATAAATTTAGAGGCTTCATGTTTAATTTGAGTTTTACCAACTTTTTGTTTAATCACTTTGGGACATTATATTTTGATTTACTTTGGAGGGAGCAGACAATGATTCTCTGATGGGGAAGACAGGGGCTTAGTTGAGGGGTGGCGGATGAAGAGGAGCTGCAGAAAGGCGTGTAAAGGTGCGTTCACACCAAATGTGAACAGGCAAATTTTTCGCTAGGCACGATTACATTATAAATCAATGTAAACACGCGAACAGACATGAATAGTGAGATGCAGACAGGCGAAGTTGTCTCTAAAACTTCTGCAGCTGTATTCAACTTGCTGTGGAAAGTCCCAAAATAACGTCATGCTTAGGTTTACATTATCTGACCGGGGATCACCTGAAAATGTTATCTCAAGCATCCAAAACTTTACAAATGATGGGTGTTTACGTTCCTAGCTTGCTAGGACGTCCGCGGCTGGAAACCATGGGTAAATAACTCCAAAATCCCAATTCAGCTGAAGAGTTCCCGGTCCTCCTGTCTCCCGGTGAGTGCAATGGTGACAGCAGAATCTCAAAGCTAGCAGCCAGCTAGCTAGCAGCTAGCTAACTAGTGGACACGAATGCGCAACGACGCAAATTTGCACATACTCGCATCTTCCCATTCACTTTGTATGGATTCGTACCGCCCGTTCGCATTTGGTGTGAACACACCTTAAGACTGTGAGCCTGCTTCCTGATCCCAACTCTGAATTGTCAAGGTTTTGGAAATTTGGATAAAAATGATGCCGGATTGTTAGATAAAAGAGACACACCATCCAAAGTAGGATGGATGCCATCTTGTCTAATAAGACCAAATTTTTCCCAAAATGAGTTCCAATTGTCTATGTAGCCCATGTCATTTGCAGGACACCACACAGACAGCCAGCGGTTGAAGGATGACATGCGGCTAAACATGTCATCACTGGTCAGATTGGATCCAACCAAGTACAGTGGTACCTCTACTTACGAACGTCTCTACATACGGAATTTTCAGGTTACGAGACGCCTCAATGGGAAAATATTGCCTCTAGTTACGAACGAAATTTCAGGATACGAAAGGCAAAAAAGTATGCGCTCCTCGCAGCTTCCGTAGTTTACCGAACGTAAACATACCTGTAGCTGCTCTGCCATTGGCTATCGCCTAGCATCTTCCTGGTATCCCATTGGCCACGAAGTTGTTGTTTTTTTCCAAAACTTTATGCGTTTGGTTGATCTCGCCAAAGAATATGGCCATAATACATCAACGATCAGCACGGTATTAAAACAAAACGAAGCACTTACAAGCCGACAAAAGCAAACGTCCTTGGATCAGAACATGAACCAAAGAAGGCAAAAGGTGACGACGTTTTTTTTTTTTTCATCTCAAACGACGTCGACGACGATAGCAGTTAAAGGGTAAATGAACATAATTTTTATTATTCTTTCTCTTTTATTATTCTCTTTTATTATTCTTTCTCTCATTTTAAACTCTCATTTTATGTTTATTGTGCAGTAATCTAATTGTAACATGTATTTGTTACATGTTTTGATGCGTTTTTACGATTTATAAAAAATTTATGCCCGAATTTTGGGGGCTTGGAACGGATTACGGCATTTACATGTAAAACGCGCCTCTACTTACGAATTTTTCACGTTACGAGAATTCTTCCGGAACGAATTAAATTCGTAAGTAGAGGTACCACTGTACAGTAAGCGCAAGATGTACCCAGTCCTACACTTCTAAATACTGCTCAAAATACAAAGTTGTATTTCCCATAGTCCATCTCATGTCTGGGGCATGGTCTTAGAATCATGCCCACATATTGTGTTCATTTTTTGCCTCTCTGTGTTCATTATTATGATTATTACTGGAGTGGTGGCTCAGTTGGTAGAGCATCCGCCCCACACCCGGGAGGCAGGGGTTCAAATCCTGGCCGGGTCATGCCAAAGACCATATAAAAGTGGAACTTCCTGCCATCCAACCTGGTGCTCAGCAATAATGGAATGGAGGAGGGAAATCTGTGGCGGCGCCTTGCATGGCAGCGGCCCTCTGATTCTACACTTGGGGTGTGTGTGATTAACACTGTAGATAGGTAAAACACAATCTCGTTCTACTGTACATGATTGGTTGTACGGTTGAATGACAATAAAGGGTGATTTAATTTAATTTAATTATGATTATTTGCTTCTGTCCTCTGTTATTGTCTTTGGTGTTACCCAGTCTGTCATTATCCCATGTCCTTGCCCTTTGTTTCTCTGTGCTGCGATTATTATTTGTATTTTGGTCCCTGTGTGCTCTGTATGTGCAGCTCCGCCCGTCCTGTGCTGGGAAGAGACTGGACGGGCTACAGGTGGGAGAATCAAGGGCAATAGAGACATTGCCCTTGATTCTCCCACCTGTAGTCTCTTCCCTGCTGCCCCTGATTGTTCCCCCAGCTGTCTCATGTTTGTGTTAATCAGTTCCCCTATTTGTCAGTTTGTGCTTGAGCTCTGTCTGGTCTCATTGTCGTTGATTCCGTCATTCCTCCCGTGATTACCTGTGCTCCTGCTTTTCTCTAGTTGATCCCTGTGAGTTTATTTTGTGTCGTTTTCTCCTGTTTTGTTTTCCTTCCCCATGGTGCCATTTGTTTCTCTTTGAGTTTTTGTTAAATAAGTTATTGTTTGCAACTAAATCCTGCCTGTGCTCATGGTTCCTGCCTCTAAACCTTCATCCTGACACCTCAAGGGTTAAGAAGTCCTTCCCAACGGAAATAATCTTCTCCACAGATGCACCAGCAGAAACACCCAAGCATCTGACCTCAAGCAGAGTACAGATGCTTACAGATTCAATTTCTATTAAAAAAAAAAAAGAGAAGACCTGTGAGATGTGGACTACATGCAGATATACAGTCGTGAAAAAATTAGGACACCCTGTATAAACCTGTGTTGTTGTTTTTTTTTTACATATTTGGACATATGAATATTTAATATCAAAAATACTGGGAGATTCATGTAATACAACTAAACAATTAAAAATTAATTAAAGACTTTTTTCAAATGTTCTGTAAAAGGTAATTCTAAACAAATATTGAGGAATAAATTAGGACACCCCCCCATCGTTTTTAGGACACCCCCACATTCATTCCCACTTAAAATGGCTAAAATAAATGTTAAAAAATGCAAATAAAAACAAAAACAAGGTTAGATATAGATATGTGAACATTTCTTAATAAAGACCTGAATATTTAAAGGGGTGTCCAATTTTTTTTTTACATGACTGTATCTCACATACTTGAACTTTGATTCCACTTTCAGAAAAAATTAGGCTTTTGGTTTTATTCCAGAGATTTTAATTTCCACTGATGCACTCAATAGAAAACTGTTAAACAGTATGCAGCAAGTTTACAGTATATACAGTAAAGCTATCTTTTTTTTTCAGTAGAAGAAGTGTAAACCACAGTGTGTGACAATACTAATGTCCTGAGCTTGAGCTTTAAAGCTGGGTTCACACTATAGCTTAATTAACTATAGATGACCAGCAGTGAAAACAGGACTGACTCCCTCAAATGTAGTCCATATAATGGTGGAGATGGCGTCTGTCTGACCGCTGAACTGAATATCATTGAACATCACCACAGTTGCAGCCTACCGGAGTGGTGGCCTAGTTGATCCGTCCCACAACTGGGAGGTTGTGGGTTCAAATCCTGGCCAGGTCATACCAAAGACCATATAAAAATGGGACTTTCTGCCTTCTAGCTTGGTGCTCAGCATAATAGAATGGGAAAAGGAAAGTTAACGCACAGAGATACCAGAGGACTGACACACACCCCCCCACTGTAGCTTTCACTACTTACAGTAGCTGTGTGGCCTAGGGTCAGAGAAACGGAGATATGTGCAGCCCTTATACACCACATTGTGTCCCACATACTGTGGAAGGGAACTGACTTAACTCACACTATAGCATTTGGACCAACTTGTACAGATGTTTTGAAAAATCAGAGAAATTAGTCCAAACGTCGGTAAAATTACGTTCATGAGCTGTTTTTTTTTAATCCAGCTCACCCCAACTTTTACAAACCTTTGTAAGCATTTACAAACTTTTGCTAGCATTTGCCAGTGTTGCATTCAGCATTGGCAAACTTTTGCCAGCTTAGGCTAGTGTATGTGTAGCTGTTGTTAACTTAGGTTAACTTAAGCAAAGAAATACTCAGCGCAGATCAGCTGACATCAGCGTCAGGCGATGTTCATAAAAAGATCAGCATTTGTGGAGGCTTACTGCCATTCTGGACCTGCTTTTGGAGTGAACACATCTCCGTTGGGCATACGTTTCAGTATTTATTTTCGTTTATTATTCCTACGTAGTTACTTTTGCATACCCTTTTCCCCTGCTCATTCATTCATTCATTCCTCTAAAAAAAATAATACAATAATGCCTTTCGACTCCAACAGTAAGTCCGATATTAAAATGTGAATGTGGATGGAATAAAAAACTATTTAGTGTATCATCATATAAATAAAATGACGGATCAGGACTTCCGGTTATGGCTGCCACGTAGGACGGACGTGTCTCGCTCTGCTCTGCTCCTGGAGAAAAAAAATCGGCAAATAACTCTCTCATTTGGGACAGAACGTATCCCAGCATTTGGGCGAGGATATGTCGGCGAAGCCTAAGGCTGGAAAACCAGGAAAAGGAAAAAGCGAGCCGCCGAAACAGTCCAAATTAACGGACTTTCAGGTCTGTGACGCAGCAAACAAGGCTCCATATATGGCGGAGGAGGCTGGCGGCGGTGCGATTTCTGCGGGGAATGGCGCAGATGCGCTGATGGCTGCCATGAGTTCAATGAGAGCGGACTTTTCCTCTAGATTTGATGGGATTATGACAGCGCTGGAAGGAATAAGAAAGGAATTGGGTGACTGTGTAGAACGAACGGCGCAGATGGAGCTCCGTCTCGCTAGTACTGAAGATGACGTCACCCGTCTTCAATTAAAGGTGCGCACTTTGGAAAAAAAAAATAAATCTCTGGAAGATAATATTTTGGATTTGGAATCTCGGTCGAGACAGAATAATTTGAGGCTGGTGGGTCTTCCAGAGGAATCAGAAGGTCGGGACGTATGTTCCTTTCTGGAAAAGTGGATTCCGGAGGTGCTGGGCAGCGAGGAGTTGCAATCAGCAGTGGTTCTGGAAAAAGCACATCGTATTGGCCCACGGAGAGATAAGGGACCGCCGAGGACCTTAATTATGAAGTTTCTTAGCAACAGAGACAGGATGAAGATCTTCAACGCTGCACGTGCTAAAGGAGAGATTAAACACCAGGACCAGCAGGTGCGGTTCTACCCAGATTTGGCCACAGGAATCCAGCAATTGAGGAAGCAGTTTGATCCCGTACGTAAGGAGCTGCGCAACCTTGGGATTCGTCATGGTGTAATCTATCCTGCGAGACTGCTGACCACGTATGAGGGCAGAACCCACATCTTCAAGACCCCAGAGGAGGCGCAGGAGTTCATCAAGAAGATCAAAGAAGAAGAAGAGACTGGTGGGAGCTAAGCATGAACAAAATATAAGGTAGAATAATTAAGCATTTGCACAGGCATCTGACTGACTTGAAGTAAATAGTAAGTTTACAAAATATAGATTGTATTATATATTAAAAAAACAAAACAAAAACAAAACAAACACAAAAAAAACAAAAACTATGATGTACAAAGTTGTTAAAAATTTTGGAGTTAAGTTGGAAAACTACAGAGGAGAGTTAATGTTACGTCATTAAAAGCAGTAGAGTTAGGGTGATTGGGAGGATGAAGAAGGAGTGGCTTAGGCTGTTCCCCGTGGGTGTGGAACGGTCGATGGCTATATCGGGAGACAGAATTTTTCTTTTGATTTTGGGGGGTTTGCCACAAGTGTGGGAAGGGGAAATTTGTTTGTGTGTAGTTTGTAGGATGAATGTTCAACCACTCATGTTTTTGCTTCTCTGTATGAGCATGTTTACACTGCAAGGTAATCCCAAACTCTCTATTGATCATGGACCAAAGTGTTAACCTTAATTTAACTTCATGGAATTGCAGAGGTCTACAAAATTTAAAAAAACTTAAACAAGTTATGAATAAAATAAAGGACATGGGTTCAAGAATTGTGTTTTTACAAGAAACTCATCTGATAGAGGAGGATGTTAAAAGAATTAGGAGTAGATGGCAGGGAAGTGTATTCACCTCTTCATTTTCATCCCGAGCCAGGGGAGTTATGACTATCCATCCATCCATCCATCTTCTACCGCTTTTCCGGAGGTCCGGGTCGCGGAGGCAGCAGTTCAAGCAGAGAAGCCCAGACTTCCCTCTCCCCAGCCACCTGCTCCAGCTCTTCAGAGGGGATACCAAGGCGTTCCCAGACTAGCTGGGAGACATAGTCTCTCCACCGAGTCCTGGGTCTGCCCCGGGGTCTCCTCCCAGTGGGACGTGCCTGAAACACCTCAAGTGGGAGGCGTCCAGGAGGCATCCTAATCAGATGCCCATACCACCTCAACTGACTCCTTTCAATGTGGAGGAGCAGCGGTTCTACTCTGAGCCTCTCCCGGATGACTGAGCTCCTCACCCTATCTCTGAGGGTGAGTCCAGCAATCCTACGGAGAAAGCTCATTTCAGCCGCTTGTATCCGCGATCTCGTTCTTTCGGTCATTACCCAAAGCTCGTGACCATAGGTGAGAGTAGGAACGTAGATTGACTGGTAAATCGACAGCTTTGCCTTAGAACTAAGCTCCCTCTTCACCACAACAGACCGGTACAACGTCCGCATCACTGCAGATGCTGCTCCAATCCGTCTGTCGATCTCTCGCTCCATTTTCCCCTCACTCGTGAACAAGACCCCAAGATACTTAAACTCCTCCACTTGGGGCAGGAGCCTGTCCCCAACCCGGAGAGGACAATCCACCTTTTTCCGGCTGAGGACCATGGACTCGGACTTGGAGGTGCTGATTCTCATCCCAGCCGCTTCACACTCAGCGGCAAACCGTCCCAGCAAGAGCTGTAGGTCATTGCTGGATGAAGCCAACAGGACAACATCATCTGCAAACAACAGAGATGAGATCCTGTGGTCACCAAGCATGACACCCTCCATTCCCTGGCTGCGCCTAGAAATCCTGTCCATAAAAATTATGAACAGGACCGGTGACAAAGGGCAGCCCTGGCGGAGTCCAACTCTCACTGGGAATGACTCCGACCGAGTGTTGGCAATGCGCAGAGAGGGAGTTATGACTCTCATACATAAATCAGTTCCTTTTCAAGTGAAAAATGTAATTGGAGACAAATTTGGAAGATATGTAATCATTCAAGGTTCTTTGCTTTTAGAAAATATAAATCTTGTGAACTTATATGGTCCCAATATAGATGATCAGAAGTTCTTTGCTAATTTATTTCTCATCTTATCATCACTTACAGGGCAACATATAATAGCAGGGGATTTTAATTGTACATTGAATCCAGGTGTGGATAGATCAACAGGACTGGATTGTACGCACATTGGATGTAGGATGACTATTAATCATTTTATGAAAGAATTGAGATTGTTAGATATATGGAGAGAAATGAAACCACAAGTTAAAGCCTATTCTTGTTATTCCAGTACCTACAAGACATTCTCACGTATTGATTATTTTTTGATTTCCACAGAATTAAGGTCCAAGATTCAAAACTGCTTTTATGATAACATCGTGATCTCTGATCATGCACCCTGTTGTCTAATATATGTAGATAAAAAATTGACAAAGGAATCAGGTAGATGGCAATTTCAGCATAAATGGCTTCAGGATGAGGAATTTGTCAAGTATATAGAAAAACAGATAGACGAGTTCTTTGACATCAATACTACACAAACATCAGCATGTGTAAAGTGGGAGGCTTTCAAAGCTTTTATTAGGGGACATATTATTAGTTATACAGGATCAAAATCTAAGAAGAATCGAGAGGAGAGAGCTAAATTGGAACATAAAATAAAAAATCTTCAGGAAAAAGTGTATGCAGGAAGTGACCCAAGGTTGGAGAATGAATTACTGATTTTGAGAGCTGAATACGACAAAAAATCAGTGAATAGAGCTGCCTCGAGTCTTCTAAGATTGAAACAATCTTTTTATGAACAAGGTGAAAAATCGGGAAAATTATTAGCATGGCAGATTAAACAATTGGAAATTAAAACACCAATTACCAGTATTATAAGTAAAGGACAGGTAGTTATAGATCCTTTAGAAATTAATAGAGCCTTTAGAGATTACTATGAAAAATTATATGATACCAAAAATGAACCTGATTTAACAAAACTAAATGGGTTTTTGAACGAACTATCTATACCGTGTATTCCAAATGAAAACAGGGAGATATTGGATTCTAAAATTAGTCAAGAAGAAGTTGGGCTAGCCATTGATAATATGAAATCAGGAAAAAGTGCAGGACCAGATGGTCTTCCAGTTGACCTTTATAAAAAATTTAAGAATAAATTAATAAAACCTTTTTTGGAAATGGTTTTAGAAGCATTTCAAAATAATAATTTACCATCATACATAAATAATGCCTTAATTATACTGCTGCCAAAACCAGGTAAGCCCTCTAATAAATGTGAAAATATGAGACCAATAAGCCTATTAAACGCCGACCTTAAGATAATCTGTAAAATTTTAGCAAGACAAATACAAGAAATTTTACCAAATATTATTAATCGAGATCAGAATGGCTTTATAAAGGGTAGACAAGGCTTCCATAATGTAAGAAGACTATTTAATATTATTTATTTTAATAAAGAAGCACCGGATACAGCTCTCCTATCATTGGACGCCGAAAAGGCCTTTGATAGAGTTGAATGGCCCTTTCTTTTTGAAGTCCTACAAAGGTTTGGACTTGGAAATAATTTCATAAAATGGGTTCAAATAATATACAATAATGCTACAGCAGAAATCCTAACAAATAACAATATTTCAAAACCAATAAAAATCAATAGAGGATGTCGACAAGGCTGTCCACTTTCACCTTTACTGTTTACTATGGCAATTGAACCTTTAGCGATAGCGATACGTTTACATTCACAAATATATGGAATTAAAGTTGGACCAACAGAACATAAAATCTCCCTGTACGCCGATGACATAATTTTGTTTATGTCGAATCTAAAAAAATCAATTCCAACCTTGTTGAATTTAATAAAGAATTTTGGGGAAATATCAGGATATAAAATAAATAAAACTAAATCTTCAATATTAATGCTAAATGAGACCCAGAGAAATTACCCAGCCCCTGAGGTAAATCAATTCAATGTTGTAAATCAGTTTAAATATTTAGGAATCCAAATTATGCCTAAGCTAGAATCAGTCGCCAGTGTCAACTATGAAGCCTTAATGTCAGATATCAATGAGTTAACTCAGAGATGGATGTCACTACCAATGTCGATGATCGGGAGAATCAATATACTTAAAAGTAATATTTTACCTAAAATACTTTATTTATTTCAATACATTCCCTTATCACCACCTTTAGATCTATTCTCAAGAATAAAAAAAAAGTTAGTGGAATTTATATGGAACAACAGGAGGGCTAGATTACGTTTGTCTTTATTATATTTACCATTTGATCGTGGAGGTCTGAAATGTCCAAATTTTATGTTGTATTATTGGTCGGCACAACTGAGGTCTATGACATATTATTTTTCATCAAATGATCTCCCTCACTGGACTGAAATGGAATCATACAATTTACCTTTACCTCTTCCCATATTCATATACTCAGATTCGGCAAAAAAATTACAAAAACAAGTTAAAAATCCATTTGTAAAGCATATGATCAAAATATGGTGTGAAGCTAAAAACTATTTAAAAGAACCACAGTTACTGTCACAATTTAGTCCAATATGGGGTAATCAATATTTTAAACCAGGGAGAGCGGACGCTGTATTTAAAGTATGGAATTTAAAAGGGATACAAAAGATTCAGGATTTATATTTGCCATGTGCAGACAACATAATGTCTTTTGAAGAGCTGAGGATCAAATTTAATCTCAATAGAACACATTTTTTTAAATATCTTCAACTTAGAAACTTTATTCGATCAAATCAAAATAAAGCTCTCACTCGACCTATTTACTCATCCTTGGAAAAAATGATGATGAAAGATAGTAAAAGAAAGGGTATTATTTCAGAGTTTTATAACTCACTGACACTATCTTCAAGTGAAAATTCACTGAAAAGATTAAACTACTGGAAAGAAGATCTGCAAATTGAAATTTCAGAGGAACAATGGGAATTGGCTTGTACAGAAGCTCAAACCAAATCAATAAATGCACGCCTTAAATTGATACATTTCAAATGGTTAATGCGGATGTATGTTACACCGGAGGAGTTAAATAGATATAACAAAAATATACCAGATACATGCACAAAATGCATGGAAAGTAAAGGAACCCTATTTCATTGTTTATGGGAATGTAGATTAATAAGAATGTTTTGGGAAGAGGTGAGGGTAACAATTGAAAAAATAATCTCAAAACAAATCATATTGAATCCTAAACTGTTTTTGTTGGGTCTGTACCCAGAAAAGCATAATTTTAATAAAAGTGAAAGAACATTCATAGACCTCAGTTTGCTTAATGCCAAAAAATGTATTGCACTATTATGGAAAAAGACTCATAGACCAGATGTGACTCAGTGGTTAAGACAGATGTTAACAAACCTTCCATTAGAAAGAATAACATATATACTAAAATCAAAGGAAATTGTGTTTGAGAATATATGGAGACCTTTTATTGATTATGTAAAAAATTTAAACATAACTCTTGAAGAAGAAGGTGAATGATGTGTGTGGACCTTGTAAATTCCAAACTGGTGAACATAATATGTATACTTATGTATTGGATTGTCTAGACTAAACAGAGGAGCATTGTTGAAGACTTGATTTTGTTGGTGGTTGTTGGTGTTTTTAGTGCATTTTTTTTTTTTGTAGTACTTTAGTGTTAGTGTTTGATTGTTTGTATCATGTTTGTTAAAAAAAAAAAAAAAAAGGTTCAATAAAGATATTGTGGAAAAAAAAAATGACGGATCAGAATCAGAATCAGAATGAGATTTATTGCCATTGTTCATGTAGTACACAAACTAGGAATTTGTCTCGGTGCAATGCTGCAACATTAAACATGGAGTAGCACTAAAGATAAAAATAAAAAACTATGCATGCAATAAAAGGTAGAATATGAATAAGTAATACTAATCTATGCAATTTTTAGATATATTAACAAGCAGCAGATATTGTGGAGTTCCACATAGTGCAGTCGGTAGTGCAAAAAGAAAACAGTGATAATTGTCATGAGTCCGGTTGAGCTGCTGTACATAGTGCACGAGAGTCTAATAAGTCACTTAGTGTTCAGCAGTCTGATGGCAGAGGGGAAGAAGCTGTTCATGTAGCAGGAAGTTTTAGTCTGAATGGACCGAAGTCTTCTGCCTGAGGGGAGGGGGGCAAACAGTGCGTGTCCAGGGTGCAAAGGGTCGGCTATGATCCGACCTGCACGCCTCCGGGTCCTGGAGATGTACAGGTCCTGGAGGGATGGGAGCTTGCAGCCGATCACCTTCTCAGCAGCGCGCACAACGCACTGCTGAGAATCACCATGACGGGTGATTGTCTTTTGACTGTTGCAACTCTCTCCATTAAAATAACATAAAATCCCATTAAATGTCATTTACTTTTTGACACCACATCAGCGCTTTTTGATTCCCCACAATGGAAGCCTAACCAGTAAATCCTGGAGAATGATTACCGCATGGAGCAGAAAATTAAGAACAGTAAATTTTTCAATGAGGAGATTTTTTTTTTCTTTTGGGCTGTCACATTTTTGGGAGATTATATATATTTTTTCTTCTTTTTCATTCCCCCTTCTCTCCATTTCTCTTTCCTCCATGCATGTCTGAAGTGAGTTTCAGTCTAAAAACATCTGCTTCCACCGGCATTTCAGTCAACGTTTGCCAATGGAGCTTAACTTAGGCCGACTTAGGTGAACGCTGCACAACTTAGCCCCGCGGTTAGGAACTTTTACAAACTGAGCACAACTTTCACCAAATCATCGGCAAATTTTCCAAGGAATACAGCTTTCGCCAGTGTTTGCCAACAAACACCAACTGTCTTTAACTTTTATCAAATTTTGGCAGCAGAGTCAGACATTTGCCAAAACGTCAGTAAAAGTTGGTCCAAATGTTGTAGTGTCAATCCACACAAAAAAGCAGGTCCAGAATGGCAGGACATCTCCACAAATGCTGATCTTATATGAGCGTTGCCTGACGCTGATGTCAGCTGACCTGCACTGAGTATTCCTTTGTTTAAGTTAACCTAAGTTGGCAACAGCTACACATACACTAGCCTAAGTTGGCAAACGTTTGCCAACACTGAATGCAACACTGGCAAATGCTAGCAAAAGTTCGTAAAAGTTGGTGTGCGCTGGATTAAAATAAAACCTGCTCACGAATGTAATTTTTCCAAAGTTTGGACTAATTTTTCTGAATTTTCAAAACATCTGTAAAAGTCGGTCCAAACGCTATAGTGTGAACCCAGCATATCTTTGTAACTGTCAAGGCGTGGGTTGGGCCCATGTCCTCACCTTGTTTTGTAAATTATATTTTCTTGTCACCAGGACATGAGCCTCAACTCACGTCCTCACCTTGAGTTGGTCATTGTATAGTTTTCTGTCTTGTATCTTTGGTTTTCATTTTTATTATCATGTCTCCATTTGTGTTCTGTAGGTTTCGTCCATGCCCAGTCCTTAGCTGTATTCTTTGTATTAGTATCATAGCTTCTAGGACTTGTATCCTTGGTTGTCATTCTTATTGTACATTCATTCCTGTCTGGGTTTTTGGTTCTGGCTCTTCATTATTTTTATGTCCGCTGCATTGCATTGTGATTTTCCTGCCTCATACTAGTTCCATTTTGTCCTTATGTCTGTTGTGTACCCCCTGTCCGTGACTGTCTATTCATCCCAGCGGTCCTCTTTTCCCATATCTGTCATCACTGTTCTACCCATGTGTCAGCTGTTAGGCTTGATTAGCGTCCCCACCAGTGCTGTATTCATTGATTACCCCTTGCCTTATTACCTCCGCCAGGCCGAAAAGGCCAGGAGGAGGTTATGTTTTTGCCAGGGTTTGTCTGTTTGTCTGTTTGTCTGTTTGTCTGTCTGTCTGTTTGTCTGTTGGTTAGCAAGATAACTCAAAAAGTCTTGGACGGATTTGCATGAAACTTTCAGGCGTTGTTGGAAATGGTACAAGGAAGAACTGATTAAATTTTGGGGGTGATCCGGTTCACCGTCTGGATACAGGAATTTTTTTAAAGCATTTTTCAACACTGTGACATAGGGCCATTTTCAACATGTGCGCAGGCGCAATGGAGGGCGCTGGGCGTCATGTCTGACCAACACAAACTCCGCCTTCGTCAACGTTTTAGCCACAAAAGCATGCGGAAAACACTGCTGGCCTCGGACCCCCAGCGTGCCTGTGCCAGCCATAGGCGCTGCGCACATTGCGCTGGTCGTCGTGTCTGACCAACACAAACTCCGCGTTCTTCAACGTTTTAGGTACAAAAGCACGCGGAAAACACTGCTGCCCTGGGCCCGCCAGCGTGACTGCTTTTGCGCCACGCTGCAAAACCTGACACGGACACCTGTCCGCCGCCCCATTATTTGCCACAAATTCCCCGCCCAGCTATAGGCACTGTGTAAAAACGACCTCTCTGCCGGGGAAGAGCGCAACCCCAATATAATATAAAACCCACGGCAACCTGTCTAACCAATCTGCATCCGTCAGTGGAGGAGATGGACACACCAACACTTCAGTTTATTACCTCCGCCAAGGAGGCAATGCTTTTACAACCGTAAAACGGGGCTATAAGGGACGGCGGGGTAATATGGGACACTTTTCTAAATGTAATTCTGCTTTTTTAATTTTGCTTCCGCCTAGATTTGATGAAGGATTCATGGATATTTGACAATAACAACACAACTCAGCGTCCTGCTCAAAATAAAAAAAGCAGAATTACATTTAAAACATTTCCCACAAAAGTGTCCCTTATTAACCCGCCGTCCCTCATAGCCCCATTTTACACTACTGAACCACTAATCCTATCACTATCACATTGATTGTCATTCATTAATTGTCTGTTTATTGCACTGTCAATGTCAAATAAACAAATAATCATTGTGAATCCAATTGCTACTCATATCTTTTCATGCTCAGGGAATCTGAAAACGTACACACGAACACTCTATGGGGGGAACTGTGCCGCTTGGCGGAGGTCTGCGCTCTCCGAGTGCTTTTCTAGTTTAAGCCTGTGTCTGCCTTTGTTCTGTCTGGTGTCCTGGTCACACGGTGTGATCAACACGCTTCTTGTTGGAGTCTTGACCTGTATCCTTCCATGCCATGTTCTAGCCTAGCCTGCTGTGTTTTTGCCTTAGCTTTTTGTTCCAGCTTCCGAGCTGTTTGTTTTAAGCCCTCAAGCTGCGTCTGGGTGACCAGCTCTCAATAAAAACTGTAAAACTTACATCCAGCGCCTGAGTCCTGGCTAAACCACAACGTAACAGCAGGACACCAGCAGTATGGACCCAGCGGACGCAAAGTTTTTTCTTATGGGCCTCAATGAGGAGGAAGTTTGGGCTGCTTCCCTCATCGAGGACACCCGCACCTCCCCCACGCTGGAGAAAGCCCTCCTTGCTCTTGGGGGCGCAGAGCAGGTGATTGAGGGCTTTCCCCCCTTACAATAATACCCCCAGCTCACCGGACTGCTGCGCTCCATGCCAAATTTACAGTGGATGCTCCGGGGGCAGGTGAAGTCGTTGCCGACGGTGGGGGAGGAGCGGAAGGAAAGGGGACCAACACGAGCTGAAGGACGCAGCTCACGCCGGCGCTGATGAATACAGCGGTCCTGCTTGTTTTCATCTTCGGTGGAGGCATTCCAGGCCTCCCTGTCCTCCTCCCTCAACTCAGTGCCAGCACCACGCCATTGTGCAACAGCTCCTTGTCAGACGAGTTCTGTCATCTCCCAGGAGGACCTGTCTGACTCTCCAGCGGCAGCAGAGCAGGAACAAGGGCAAGTACCTTTTCATTTTTTAACATCATTTAATGTAAGGTCTTACCCTGTTCCCTGTGAGCAGGCTCAGCGACAGCCACCTACCTCCGCTGAGCTCTCTCTCCCTGTCTCTGCTCTTACCTCTGCTGCCGCTTCCATCCAACCATCCTCACCTGCATCTCCCCTCTCTCCTCTGCTTTTTTCTGAGAGCTTGCCTATACTGGGTGGGAACCAGCTGGTTTGGGAAGAACCTGCTGCTCAGCCTGTCACCAAGCCTGCTGCTCTGCTTGTCGTCACCCTTGTCACCAAGCCCCTGCTTTGCCTGTCATCAAGCCTGCTGCTCTGTCTGTCACCACGCCTGCAGCTGCGGTCTCCATATATGGGCTCCAAGCAGCTGTAGTTTCCCAGCCTGTTACTCTGCCTGCCATCAAGCCTGTTACTCTACCTGTCGTCACCCCTGCTTTGTCCGCCACCATGCCTGCTGCTTGTACTTCAGCAGCAGAGTCACCGGGGTCCTCGTCAGCAGCAGACCAAGAGCTAAAGCAAGTCCTCTTCTTTGTATTTTAACATCAGTCTTAGAAAGGTCTTGCCTAGCTCTTAGTTGGGGGACCCGGTTTCAGCTACCATCTGCTCCTGGGCTCTCTCCGCCGAGCTCCACTGCCACCAGCTGTAGTGCCCCAGGTGTTGTTTTTTCCTCCACATCTGAGGTGGTTGTTTTGGGGATGGATTCCCAGACATCAGGGCTTGAGGCCCTCCAGCCTTTGTCGCCTAGCTTTGCCGATGGTCAGCTTGCTCTACTTGTCATTTCAGAGGACGGTGTGCCTCCACTCGTTGTTTCAGAGGCCAATGTGCCTCCACCGGTCGTTTCAGAGGCCAGTGCACCTCCGTCATCAGTTCCAGAGGCCGGTGTGCCTCCTTCGTGTGCTCCTGGATGCAGCGGACCACTGTCAGCTGTTTCTGAGCTGCCTCTCAAGCTCAACACATCCTGTCCTCTGGTTTGGTGGCCCAGAGACTCTGGTAGGCCACCCGATCTGCCCTGTTCTCTGATTTGGGGGCCTGTGGATTCGTTTAGACCCCCTGAACCATCTTGTCCCATGATCTGGTGGCCTAATGACCCTGGGAGGCTTCCAGATCCATCCTGTTCTTTGGTCTGGGGCCCCTTGAACTTGGGTAGGTCCCCTGATCCATCTAGTTTTTCGGTCCGGTGGCCCATGGACTTTGGTAGACCACTCAACCTGTCTTTTGTTGTAGTTTTGGGTTGTGGACTTTGTTTAGTCATACAAATTGTCTTCTGTTTTGGACTTGGTGGGGGGGGGGGGGGTAAGGAGTTTCTTTCAGCCCGCCTGGCCTTGTTCCCCCACGGCCCACCCTGAGAGGGTGTTTTGGTTTTTTGTTGGTGTTCCTTTGAGGGATGTCTGGAAGCTACCCCTTAAGAGTGGGGTAGTGTCAAGGAGTGGGTTGGGCCCATGTCCTCACCTTGTTTTGTAAATTATATTTTCTTGTCACCAGGACATGAGCCTCAACTCATGTCCTCACCTTGAGCTGGTCATTGTATAGTTTTCTGTCTTGTATCTTTGGTTTTCATTTTTATTATCATGTCTCCATTTGTGTTCCATAGTTTTCGTCCCTGCCCAATCCTTAGTTGTATTCTTAGAATTAGTATCATAGCTTCTAGGTCTTGTATCCTTGGTTGTCATCCTTATTATTAAGTCTTGTACATTCATTCCTGTCTGGGTTTTTTGGTTCTGGCTCTTCATTATTTTTATGTCCTCTGCATTGCATTGTGATTTTCCTGCCTCAGACTAGTTCCATTTTGTCCTTATGTCTGTTATTATTATTATGATGGTCAGTCAGGTTCTTGTCCATTATCCCTTGCCTTAGTCCCCTGATTCATTGTTCATGTTTCATGTGTACCCCCTGTCCGTGATTGTCTATTCATCCCAGCCGTCCTCTTTTCCCATATCTGTCGTCACTGTTCTATCCATGTGTCAGTTGTTAGTCTTAATTAGCATCCCCATCTGTTCTGTATTCATTGATTACCCCTTGCCTTATTTAAGCCCATGTCTGCCTTTGTTCTGTCTGGTGTCCTGGTCATACAGTGTGATCAACATGCTTCTTGTTGGAGTTTTGTACTGTGTCCTTCCATGCCATGTTCTAGCCTAGCCTGTGTTTTTGCCTTAGCTTTTTGTTCCAGCTTCCGAGCTGTGTTTATTTTGTTTTAAGCCCTCAAGCTGTGTCTGGGTGACCAGCTCTCAATAAAAACTGTAAAACTTACATCCAGCGCCTGAGTCCTGGTTTTACCACATTATGACAGTAACATTCAACTCCTGCAATTCAGCTGGTGAAGAAGAAAAGAAGAAGGGAGAAAAAAATCCTGCTGGGCTTTTCAGCTATATGATTGGAGAAGTTAGAAAGAGAAGGGGGGGGCTAAGCGAGAGAGACAGAGAGGAAGAAGAGGGTGAGTCAGACTGTAAACACTTGGTTGGTGTGATGTTATCCAGCTGCCATGAAAACTGATCTAGTGGCTGGCAAGTCTGTGGAAGCAGCACAAAAAACACAGACAAAAACCAGCACTTCTTTCCCCATAAAATACAAAAACACTGCTATAATTTTGTAGCAGCATATAATACACATATAAACATGTGTAGGTATTGAAACTGTGGAATTGCAGATTGAGTACATGAAGTACAAAACTACAGGAGCTGCTGTTGGATGGGTGTGTGTGTCTGGGGTAAAGTGACAAGGCGACAAGCTGGGAGGCGGTTACTGGATCAAGGCAAAATATTCAGTCCTTCAACACACACATGCAAACACACACATCTGAAATCTACCCCCCGACACCTCTAACTGAAGTCTGGGATCTCCCAGTACGCCTGCACACACTAACACCAGCTTAAAACACCATCTATACCGTCTGCTGAGGCTGTATCCAACCTAACACAATCCCATTTGTACTCATTTTAAAAGGATTAAAGAGTTAACAAGGAGAGTAACCACATTTAACCACTAAGAGCTTGTCCACTTTGACTTCCCACAGCAAAAATAAAGAGGTGCCCACAGCCCAGCCCTAGCAGAGCTCAGGAAATAAGCCATAGTCTGCTTATTTTATGACTTTTATGACTGATAAGAACAATAAGATAAGATAAGATAAGCCTTTATTAGTCCCACAACGGGGAAATTCCAGGATTGCAACAGCACAGGGATAGCAACACTCAGAGCAACAATCAGAAGGCAAGAAAAAAAAAAAAAAAAAAAAAAACAAGCAAGCAAGACACCTGCTCAGGTCCTGATCCGTTTCCACATCCAGAAGAATGTGATCGTAATCCCCAAGTCAATTACAACGGCGCACATTAAAGAGAATTTCATAAAATAAGCAGAGAAAAAGTATTACATGATGTGCTAACAATTTAGCTTGTGTACCAGTTCAATCAAGTATCACATTTATATTTGAGTTCACTCTGGAATGAAATTTATTACCACATATTTGTTATTTGTGTTACATTTTATGCCAAAAACAGGTTTTATTTTTTCATCATCAGCCCTAAGAATAGTTTATTATATGAAAGAGATGTCAACAGTTTTACTTTAGGACATGATTTGAGGTTGAATAAGGTGAAAAAATTTTAAAGCTATGGTACTGCGATACTCGATATCGCAATATTGTGATTATCATTGAATTGTGATAGGATCGTATCGTGATCCAAGTATCGCAATCCGAATCGAATCGTGATTCCCACCCCTACCAACTTTACAAGTGTTTCTTTACTTCTTGGTTTGTTAAAAATGTCAGACATGTATATATGATCAAGTCATGAGTAAAATTAAAGAGAAAGTGTTCTATGTCAGTATAGCCTACTACATATCTGCTGCTGTCAAACTTCACAATCCGCACCTCTCATAGAAACTCACATGACACTAATCTTTT
Organism: Pholidichthys leucotaenia; assembly: GCA_020510985.1. Taxonomy (NCBI): domain Eukaryota; kingdom Metazoa; phylum Chordata; class Actinopteri; order Cichliformes; family Pholidichthyidae; genus Pholidichthys; species Pholidichthys leucotaenia. The sequence goes on along the minus strand of CM035839.1, from coordinate 310,017,156 downwards.
GCACTAATAAGGAACATTCCTTTTCACATCCACTGTAATATCAATATTACTGAAGGTTGCAACAACACCGTGTACTCATTCAACTATGAAACATACTGCTGAATAATTTAACTGCTTACTGTAAATACTATTTTACTTATGGTTGGCACTTGCTCCAAACTTCCTCGGCCACTGGTTAAAAATATAATGCTTGTAATGCTATTAAAAACAGACATAACAAGTCTGTCAGTGGCAAAATGGAAGGCTGTGGTGGTGCTAAAACGAAAAGAAAAAAAAAGAAGCAGAGAGGGAATGAATTAAAAAGAAAAAAGCCCTTACCACAGATGCGGAAAAATGCAGTAAAATCACTGAAATGTTTGGACTAAAACTGCAGGTCAGTCATGAAAATGGGCTTTTACATTGGCTAAGGAGACCATTGTGTAGTTATTTCCCCTATTTTTCAATCTTTATATTTGTGTTTGTATTGATGTAGTTAATTTTTTTTTTGTCTCAATGCAACTAAATTGAGAAAGTCCTTTTTACTGGTTCTGGACATTCAGTAATAAACCAAATAATTTTTACAAAATAAATATAAGTAAATATTTGATTTTTTTTTCCATTCAGGTTTAAGTCATATACTGCAACTTATGCTCTGGCAACCCATTTTTACGCAGTGTTTTCACGTCCATACAAATTTATATTATTTAAGTATATTTCTCTTTTTTGAATCACTGTATTTCTTCTTTCTGCTCTGATGTGTAAATTTTCGGTGCAGGGAATTTTTAGAGCGCTAAAATCTTTAACTTGTTCTTACCTAGAAATGTAGCAAACTATTGTGTAATAAGATGGTGGCTCACATACGTATAATAATGCATGTCATACAACAATTATGGCAAGCTTGCTGTCATAATCACCATATTCATATGTACATTATAACAGGCCCTGGCTCTGATTAGAGTGCATCTGTACTGAACAAACAGTTAAAAGAGCCACAGTTTCATATTTAAATCCTTGCATATTTATTTCAGAGCATTTTTACAATAGTAAAATCTCACTGATGAAATGTTATGCCTTGTTCTTTAGTTTTCTTTGATCTGTTTGTTACAACAGTCGCATGCACACAAAAGTCTGGCATCTTCGTTGATCTGAATGACCGGTTTGAGGTGGGGACCCCGTACTAATATGGTACCAATATGCTGAGAAGCTGAACGCGACATCTAGTCTTCATATCTATAAGTAACTAGAAGCTGCAACTACCATGCAGTGCTTATCTGTGCCATGGAGAAGATCATTTTATCATTCTGCCTTGTGTTAAGTTACCAAATCCTACTCTTATCATTCAGCTAAAAGAGCCAGCTGGCTTATTCATGGACCACATGTCGCTTAACCGGAGTATAGCCAGTAAATGAAGAGGAAAATCATGTCAGAGGAAGCAGAAGAGAGAAACTAATTCCCCCTGAAAGTCCTAGACAGTAGGTTGGGGTTAGTTTGCTATAGTTGAAATGGGATGTGTTAGATTCTGGTTTAGTTTTGCTTATTAAATCCAAATTATGACAGAGTAGGATTGACTGTATTTCTTGGTGATATTGGGGCCAGCTTTAAATCTGACTAAATCTGCTCATCTTCCCTCATAAAAATCTGCCATAGACTGAAGATTTGAAAAATTAAAAAAAAAAAAAATGTTATGACATGGTCAGTGGATATTGAACAATAATTTTTTTATTAGAGGAGTTAGCTGAACATTTGGTACAGTGAGAGCCCAAATTGGATCATTTTCTTTCTTTTCCCTCCCAAAATGCTGAAATAATTTTCAACAGACGAGAAGTGAAAGCAGAAGCTTCATGAGTACATCAAGCCTTCAGGGTGGCACCTGAATGTATACTCTGCTTCGGAATCGTTCTGTGGCGTGCCTGTGTTGGTGATTTGCAGTTGGCCTGTAGCAAACATGCTTGACTGGACATAATCTGACTTTTCAAAGGCTGACAACACCACAGTGATACACCCAATGATCCTCGGAGACCAAAAACAACCTGCAGAAAAAAAAAAAAAATCAGCTGAAAAGTAAACAGATCAGTTGGAAATCCGTGGTACAGGATACGGAATTCCCTGATAAGCTCAATATCATATGTAAGATTTTTTAACAAAGTTTCAGGGCAAAAAAATGTGACAACAACTATAATAAGCAGAGTGAGAACGCTGCTTATTATATTATTACACTTATATTATTACACTTTAACTACTACAAACCTCTCCTCCTCCATAGATACAAACAAAACCTGTCCACATTTTCTTGAACGCTGGCCAACTTCAGGACAGTGAAAACTCCTGCTCTTGCCTCGGCGTAGACAGAGCCTCCCACCTGCTTCACCTTTCAGAGTCCTGAATAAAAATGTATGCCACTGTCACCTGGATAAATAACTACAAAGAAAACCTCGCTGCCTATATCGCTTTGACCCGAGGTCCTCAGCGGAGCTCTTTGAAGATGTACAACGATGCCTTGGAAAACATTCTCCATCTTAATTCACAGAGCTAAATACAGAGGCAAGCAAATGTCAAATTACTCGAGTAAATCTTTGACATTAAAGTGAATATAGTACACCGCCAGAGAAGAACGGGATGGCGAAATAAAAAACGACAAGAGAATGAAATGATAGAGAGGGATAGACGAAAAGCATAAAAAGAAGGGGAAAAAAAATCCATAACATTGCTGAATCTGTTAAGAAAAATTAGCTTAGTCCTAAAAAGCGTCTGAAGTTTATGATGTCCAGTTTTCTTCCCACCTCATCGGAGGCCAACAGCACCATGGCAGCCTAATTAATACAGTACCATGGCTGCTCGTCTGGCGAGGACCCGCGTTTCATCAGGCTCTCATTTGCTCTGAAATACCATTAACCTTTTGGACAGGCTGGTGCTTTGATATCTCAGCTGTTTACAGCTCCCCTCAACTTTCTAAAAGCGTCGCGTTTCAGGTGCTTGGCCGACCGCATGCACTAACTATAGACACAGATTTCCCTGGAAAAGGACACACTCCTGGGTCGGGGAGGGGGGGGGGGTCGCCAGTGTGTGTCTTCTCGTGTTTCTGGAATTAGAAGGACTTAGAGTGCCCAGAACGAATGTAAGATGTGGAAAAACTTTAGGACTTCAGGTTCAGGTTCAGGTTACTTTATCAGAATTAGCCAAGTATATGGAGGATTTGGAACAAAAACTTACATTAATAAACGTATTAAAGTGTCAAATTAAAGAAATACCATATATGTGATTTTTTTCTTAAACTTTGGACTCTTTTCTCATAAATTAGCTGTTTTTTTAATGTTTTTACACAAATATGCAACTTCTTACTTGGAGTTTATTCTAATTTAAAAAAGGTTTTTCATCCTAAATGTATTTAGTCAGAGTAAAATAAAATATAAAGTATTCACATGTACCCTTCTGATACAGCCCACATACTGTATGCATATTTTACACACACACACACACACACACACACACACACACACACACACACACACACACACACACACACACACACACACATGCACAATGCAGCACACAGAGCGGGGAAAATAAGTATTGAACACATCAACATTTTTCTGATTAAACATATTTCTGATGGAGTCATTGACCTGAGAGTTTCACCAGATATCAGTAACAACCCAAGTAATCCATACATACAAAGAAATCAAGGCAACTTTGTTCACAAAACAAGTTATACTTAATAAAGTGGAATGACACAGGGAATAAGTATTGCATATGCTTGGTGAAATTAATTTATTATTTTGTAGAAAAGCCTTTGATGGTAATAACAGCTTCCAGACAGCTCCTGCATGGAGAAACTAGGCACAGGCATTGCTCAGGAGTGATTGGGATCATTGTCTTGCTGAAATGTCCACCCTGATCTTCAGCATCTTGGCAGATGGCAACAGTTTTGTTTTTTGTTGTTGTTGTTTTTTAATCAAGGGTGTCTCTGTACATTTGTCCATTCATTGTTCCTTCTATTATATGAAATCTGCCTGTACCATGTGTTGAAAAACACCCTCACTCCATGATGGGATGTGCAGTGCCATTTCTCCTCCAAACATGCGGTGGGTTGTGGCATCCAAAAAGTTCAATTTTGGTCTCATCTGACCAGACTATATTCTCCCAGTATTTTACTGGCTTGCCCAAATGTTATGCAGCAAACCATAAACAAGCTTCAACATGCTTTTTCTTCAACAATGGAGTCTTGCAAGGTGAGCAGGCATAGAGCCCATGTCGGTGAGTGCATTACTTATTGTTTTCTTTGAAACAGCAGTACCTGCTAACTCCACATCTTTCTGGAGCTCTCCATGAGCGGTCTTTGGCTCTTGGATAACTTTCCTTCGGTTTATGGTAAAATGATGCTCTTTCCACTTCTAAATGATGGCTCCAACAGTGTTCACTGGAACATTCAGCAGTTCAGAAATGCACCTGTCACCAATGCCATCATTATGTTTTGCAACAATAAGGTTGCAAAAGTCTAGAGAGAGCTCTTTGCTTCTACCCATCATGAGCTCTTTGTGGTGTGACAATCTGATATTCACAGACCTTTTAAAAAACTATCATTCAGGACTTAACCAGCTGAAATTAATTTGCACTGACGGGGGATGGGATGGCTTCCTAAATTCTGATGAATTTCAGCTGGTTTCTTGGCTTTCTATGCCTTTTTGCGCCTCTTTTTTCGTCATGTGTTAAATACTTATTCCCTGTGTCATTCTACTTTACTAACTACAACATGTTTTGTGAACACAGTTACCTTGATTTCTTTGTATGTGTGGATTACTTGGGTTGTTACTGATATCTGATGAAAACCTCAGGTCAATGGCTCCATCAAAAACATGTTTAATGAGAAAAATGTTGACGTGTTCAATACGTATTTTTTCCGATATATATACGGTGGTGTATATATTGGGGCAAGGGGATATCGGGGTGTATATACACATACATATTGGGGTGTATATATCGGGGAAGGGGTAAACACCTGTTTGCACTTGTAAACACAAAATGTAGTTTTTAAATGAAGGTGTTTATTATTATGGGGGGAAAAAATTCCAAACCTACATGGCCCTGTGTGAAAAAGTGATTCCCCCCCCCCCCGTTTAAACATAAATAAACTGTGGTTTATCACATCTTTGGGAAGCTGAGTTCAATTTCTCTAGCCACACGCAGGCCTGATTACTGCCACACCTGTTCTCAATCAAGAAATCACTTAAATAGGACCTGCATGACAAAGAGAAGTAGAGCAAAAGATCCTCCAAAGTTAGGCATCATGCTGTGATCGAAAGAAATTCAGGAACAAATGAGAAACAAAGTAATTGGGATCTATCAGTCTGGAAAAGGTTATAAAGCCATTTCTAAAGCTTTGGGATTCCAGTAAACCACAGTGAGAGCCATTATCCACAAATGGCAAAAACATGGAACAGTGGTGAACCTTCCCAGGAGTGGCCGGCTGACCAAAATTACCCCAAGAGTGCAGCGATGACTCATCCAAGAGGTCACAAAAGACCCCACAACAACATCCAAAGAACTGCAGGGCTCACTTGCCTCAGTTAAGGTCAGTGTTCATGACTTCACCATAAGAAAGAGACTGGGCAAAAATGGCCTGCATGGCAGAGTTCCAAGATGAAAACCACTGCTGAGCAAAAAGAACATAAAGGCTCGTCTCAGTTTTGCCAGAAAACATCTTGATGATCCCCAAGACTTTTGAGAAAATACTCTGTGGACTGACAAGACAAAAACTGAACTTTCTGGAAGGTGTGTGTCCCATTACATCCGGCATAAAAGTAACACAGCATTTCAGAAAAGGAACATTATACCAACAGTAAAATATGGTGGTGGTAGTGTGATGGTCTGGGGCTGTTTTGCTGCTTCAGGACCTGGAAGACTTGCTGTGGTAAATGGAACCATGAATTCTGCTGTCTACCACAAAATCCTGAAGGAGAATGTCCGGCCATCTGTTCGTGACCTCAAGCTAAAGCGCACTTGGGTTCTGCAGCAGGACAATGATCCAAAACACACCACCAAGTCCACCTGTGAATGGCTTAAGAAAAACAAAATGAAGACTTTGGAGTGGCCTAGTCAAAGTCCTGACCTGAATCTGATTGAAATGCTGTGGCATGAGCTTATAAAGGCTTTTCATGCTCAAAAACCCTCCAATGTGGCTGAATTACAACAATTCTGCAAAGATGAGTGGGCCAAAATTCCTCCATAGCACTGTAAAAGACTCATTGCCAGTCATCGCAAACGCTTGATTGCAGTTGTTGCTTCTAAGGGTGGCCCAACCAGTTATTAGGTTTAGGGGGCAATCACTTTTTCCACACAGAGCCATGCAGGTTTAGAATTTTTTCCCCTTAATAATAAACACTTTCATTTAAAAACTGCATTTTGTGTTTACTTGTGTTATCTTTGTCTAATATTTAAATTTGTTTGATGATCTGAAACATTTAAGTGTAACAAACATACAAAAAAAATGAGAAATCAGAAAGGGGGCAAACACTTTTTCGTGTGTGTGTGTGTGTGTGTGAACTGATCCAGATTAAAGGAATTAATATTTCAACGTATATTTTAGTGAAAGATTATTGTAATTTCACTCAAAGGACTAAAGATGCAAAAATTTCTCGGAGGAACAAATTATAATAGGGCAGCACTGTTGTCTCATAGCTAGAAGATTCCAGGTTTGAATCCCCTGGTGGCACGGGTGGGAACCTTTCTGTGTGGAGTTTGCATGTTCTCCCTGTGCTGTGTGGGTTTACTCTGAGGGCTTTGGATTCCTCCCACAATCCAAAGACATGCATGTTAGGTTAAATTGTCCTTAGGTATCTGTCTCTGATAAGCCTGTAGATTAGCTACTAGTTAAGTGCTTTGAGTGGTCTTTGTGACTAGAAAAAGTGTTATATAAATCAGTGAAATCAAAAATAACTCAGTACCACCTTCTGTAATTGAGTAAAAGAAATGTTTTCTTCATAAATGTACTGAAGATAGAGTGAAACATATCAAACAATCAAACTAAAAATCTTGTGAAAAAAGTTACTTGAGTAAATATAACAAGTTGCTACCCAGCTCTGTAAAACTCCTGCATCCCAGCCACACATAAGAATGTTAAAAAGATGAAATAACTAACAGGACAGCTGTTAGTTATTACCTAAAATTTGGTCATATAGAAGTAGGTAAAGGTGGTATCTCACAGGGCTGAGACAGCTCGCGACTAGTTGGCAATAAAAAAAACTTGCAACAAATCCACACATCAGCAACAATTTTCACTTGGAATCACACTGAACTGGTACATTTGTATATGTCTCTCTGTGAATTTTGGACCAAAATTCATCAGGAGTTCGCATACATAACATGTGTGTTGTCGCACAACATGCACATGACAAAATTTTGCATTTTTTTGCACTTATGTCCTGCAGTGGTTGCGCAAATCCTGTGCAGCACTCACACCCCAGTTATCCGTGACAATTGCAAAATCGGGACCATATCTCCCCATTCCTGCAGTCATTTTATCATCAGATATCAAACAAGATCGAACGCAGAGGAGAAGTGCAGAGACTGCTGGATGAAGAGGCTGCCTCCAAGTCCTCCGCATCAGGCGCAGCAGGCCCTGAGACCAGCTCCACTTCCCCTGCAGAGGAAACAGAGTCTTTCTTGCCTGTGGGTGGCATGGTGACACTGCTGGTCACAGTTGTGTCAGTGTGTGCTCAAAAATGACCAGGCCATTTGCGCTTGTCTCTCATGCAGGATGTCTTGTCCTTTTTGTTTCCAATCAGTCACAATTGAGGTTCACAGGTTCCCAACCCCTCGCAAAGTTGTCTTACTTTTTCACACTTTCTGACTCACAGAAACTACACGGAGAAGTGTTCCACTCTGTGACTAAGAGCCTCGTATTTGGTGAGAAAATGTCACATGAATTTTTTGAATATGTTAAAAATTCATGCGACGAGAGCAAGGCCCTGTGACTCACAAGAAGAAACTGCGAACTCCCATGAACAAATGCTGTTCTCCAATTAGTAGCAAGCTGTTGCAGCCCTGCGAGATACTACCTTAAACTGTCTGTGACATGATTTAGGAACTATGGATCAATATTCAGTATGAATTTATCTTCAATCGTCCACATAGTTGGTTCTGTTGACTTAGAACACTAAATAAGTGGAAAAATATTTCTAAGTGAATTCAAATTTAGCACCGTGTTGCAGTAATGCGATATCCGGAGACTCACCTCGTTTCCGGATGTGACATCATGAGGAGAGTTTTCTCTCGCTGATCCATGTGCTGTCAATGTAAACAAGCTGTTTAGCTTCTATATCAGCGAAGAAATGCCAAAACGTTGTGTGGCAGCTGGGTGTTCTAATTGCTCCAGTGAACATATAAGCCTGTTCTCATTCCCAAAAGATCCAGATCTTCTTGAAAAATGGGCGAAGCAAGTACAGTGAACAAGGGACAAATGGCAACCAACACCATCTCCTGTACTCTTTAGCGATCATTTCACTGCAGACAGTTTTGAGGAGGTGTCTGCTATACAGGAATCTTTAGGCTTGAAAGTTCATTACAAACGGGTTCTAAAACCAACTGCCATGCCTACGGTTTCCAAACGAAAACCCACAGCTCAAGACAATATCAACATATCAAAACAGCACAGAGAAGCAACAGTGTCAAAACTCGCCTGAAAAAGAGTTTGTGTAATTGATTTTTTTTTTCCACATAAGGCGCTCGTGATTTTATAATATTTTTTCCGCTGAAAGTAAAATCCTCCCCTATGAATTTTGAAGCCGAGTGTTGACTTTACTCCAAATGGAACGACTTTGTGTTAAAAAACGTTATATTACTTTTTTCACTTTTCATTTTTATAAATCTCATTGCCTACCAAAACTGAATATCTGAGCTTTTTTTTTTATTTCCCCGACCACCCGATGGGGGAAATTTAGATCTATCTGTATATTACCATTCAGTGTTTTGGAGGCGACCGATGTCCACCTCTAACCCTTCACGTCAGACCCTTCATCCTCTGAAACGTGGGAGTCATCTTCGCTTCCTGAACGATATGGTTCAAATAAATAGGGTTGCAGTCCTTCGTTAGAACCAACTCGCTCTTCTTCATCACTCGATCCTGCTTCTTCCTCAAAAACTATCGACAAATCACTTAAATCTTTGTTGAAATCACTCACAACTTCCTCCGCTTCAGTGTACTCAGCCATGCTTGTTTACATCTTTGGTTCCTCTCATTACATCACAAAATGGCGGCGGCGTTTGACCCAATTTCAACAAACATCGCAATCGTCTGCATCACGAAGTAATTTATGGCAGTATATGGAAACAAAATCTTATTGATTTTTTTTGTCTACACAGAATAAAAACACAGTAGTTCTTCTTTTTAATGATATCTTGGTTGAATTATGTCACAGACTCTTTAAAGAACAAGTGATATTGCAAAGACAGCGTATAGTGAGCATCTCTGAAGAAGCATTGTGTGACAGACTTTTCTAAGGTTAACAAATATGGATTCAGTCCAGCCTCTGTTAAGATAAATTTATTAAATTCAGCTCTGCTGTTTGGGGTGAACTTGCGGCTATCGCTGCCATGCATTATCATGACAGTGAAGTTCTAGAGTTTGACCATACAAGGCTGCATGAAGTAGCAGGTGCTGTAGACAAGGCATTTCACTATTCACTCATTAAGAACAGTATTCAAAAACATACCAAAAGAGGAAAGTTCTAATATGATAATGATCCAGCTCAGACTGATAAAATCAGTACAAGAGTTTCTGAAGAAGGGAAAAGGTTAAACAAAAAAAACCCTACTATGACTTGATCATGTATCTCACCTGACCTGAATCCAATATAAAACCTTCAGGGTGTTTTAAAGAGAAAAGTAGTGGTACAACCCCTCCGGCAAGAGCAGATAAAATGTTTCTGAAGAATGGCAGAACAGCTCATCAAAAATGTTTATACAGTGCATCTGGAAAGTATTCACAGCACATTACTTTTTCCACATTTTGTTATATTACTGTCACGCGGTGGCCCTCGTGAGCCACCATAAGACGCCTACAGTTGCCAGTGAAGGTTGCAAGATGTTTATTAATGAAGATGAACACAAGATAATACATAAAGGAACAGAAAGTAATGAGCCTCGGCGGGCAAAACACACAACACTAGATACGGAAACCGCAAGGCTGAACAAGCTCACTTACGATTCCGGATTAGTAAATGCAGCACAGCTGTTCGGTTTTGACAGCAGGAAGCTCCTCTGAGCACTGTCACAATAAGAGCTCGGGGAGCCAGAAGGTAACCCTGCTGTCAAACCTGGTGGAGAAGATGTATGGCCCGAGTGCGGACAAGATTGGCGCTCAGACCATGACAGTTCCTTCCCCCCGAGGGCGGGCTCTGAACGCCCAGGGACACCCAAGCCCTCCACCACCCCACCCCCACCCCAGGGTGGGCGGATGGAGGAACAGGCCAGGAGGGAGAGGCCCAGCCATAGGCCAAAAGACATGATGAAAACAAAGCACAGAGACAACCAGAAAAAAAGACAAAACTCCCAAATACATGAATCACACAGAACACAGGGCACAATAACGAAAAATACAACATTCCCAAATGCAAAAACCATGATTAAGGCAGACAGCAAATGAAACAATTACAGGGCATGATAACAGAAAATACAATATTCCTAAATGCAAAAACCAAGATTAAGGCAGACTATGAATGAAACAATTACAGGGCACGATAACAGAAAATACAATATTCACCAAAGGCACAAAAACACACAGGACGACCAAGACAGAGAAAAAAACCCACATTAACACAGGCAGAACATAGAACAAGATTATCACCCCGCATGACCTTTAACCCAAACAATACAGGAAAAAGGGGACAGGCAGAGACCAAAAACGCATGGGGACAGTTCCGGTGGTCTCCCTGCGTCCCAAGGCCAACAGGGGAATATGAGGATCAGTACGTGATCGGGCGGCCTACCCCAGTCTCAGATCCGGAAAGTCCAATTCTCTGGCGGCCGAACCAAGTCGCCCCGCAGCAAACACAGAATGTCAGGTGGCCGACCCAAGGCGCCGAACCGGCGAAACAGTTTCTCAGGTGGCCGACCCGCGACCCTCAGCCACCAGAACCGTGGAAAAACAGCCCGCGGCGGCCTCCCTGGCGGGGAAAAGACGTGGGACAGCCGGGCTGAGCATAGAAGGCTCCCAACGGGCCCCGACGACGATGAGCAGGGGCAGTGACTTGGATGAGGGGAGAGAAGATGATGACGAGCCCATCCAGTGTCAGGTAGCAGGGGATCTGCAGCTCCCTCACCGACCTTGAACCCTACTGGCGCTGCACCTGCGATGGACCCCGATTGGGTCATGGCTGCACCTGCGATGGACCCCGACTGGGTCAGCGCAGCTCCAGTACCGACCTCCAACCCCGAACCCGGAACCTCCGGCACAGCAATCGGCACCAGCTCCGCACCGGTGACCCTGGGAGAAGGCTCAGGAGAAAGAGAAGAACCAGGATCAGGATCACCGGTAGTGACAGAGCCCAACGAGACGAGTTCGGGTGCAGCGGATGGCTGCCCCTGGCTCGTCTCTCCAAGAGACAGGCAAAAGTGCTCCAGAATAGAGAGGAGAAAAACAAGGTAGAGCACTTACCTGTACTCGAGTTCTGTCGCTGTCCAGGACTCCGACGATCCGGGCTCAGACAGAAGGAGATCGTCTTCCGGCTCCCACTCAGCTACGTCGGGCTCCGCAGCTGGCATGGTGGTTTCCGCAGCCTGAGGACCCTCCGGCACTGACGTCCACGCTGACAACCCACACGGCGTGGTGGCAGGGGACCCCCGACCCGCTGGATCGGACCGCTCATCTGTGGAGACCCGGGGATGCTTCGTCGTCAGCGCAGGCTCCACGCTGCAGTCTGCTCTCCTCCTCCGCCCATGACGTGGCTGCGGGGCTGGAACCAAGTTCTCCAGAGCCGCAGGCCCCCTCCTCATCCGGCGACGTTGGCCTGGCGTCGAGGACCGCTCAGCGAAGGGAGACACAGTGGCAGCGGGTTTAATAACAGAAGCTACAGCAGATAGTGGGAGCTCAGGGGACTGCGAACCCCAAACTCCACCCCCAGGAATCAGACAAGGCAAATCACAATTATGAGGAGAAGAGTGAACCTGTACTTGCCTGTCTCCCGGAAGAAGGATGGCGCCTGCTGTAGGGAACGTTGCTCCTCCTTTTCCCCGCCGGATGGTGACAGAGGGTCCCCCGGAAGGACGAGGGAGAGCCGCTCGCGATGGATCAGGGACGGGGCTCGCCGAAACAGGACTCCTGACACACACAGCAGCTGGGGAAGGTGTCGAGGAGGAGGGGGCGACAGCCGAGACGAACCGGGCACGGAGCGCTGACGGAACAGCAGGAGAAGATGACCTGGGGGGAGAGGCTGTGGGGATTCCCTCCTGGCGAGACGCCGAAGAGGCAGCTGACTGTGAGGTTGAGTCATTCTGGCAGCCCGGAACAGGATCTGGACGGGGTTCTCGCTGAGGTTGACCTTGGCCGTGGCGCCGATGTCTTCGACGGCCCCCAGATGGTGCGAACTCCTGGACTGGATCGAGGACAGGAACGGGATCCCAAACCGGGGAGCGGGGATGCCTCCTCCTCTGCTTCCTGCCGTAGTCCTCCTCCATCATACGGAGTATCTCGCGCTGTGCGGCGATGTCATCCCTCCTCGTGCTGACTTCAGGGTGGTCGGCGTAGCGAGGGAGATGATTTAAGGCATCCTCAGCGCAGTCCAGGTACCAGTGTACATCGCTGTGATAGTCGAGGAGGGAGGCGGAGATGAGGGTTTCATCTACGTATTCCAGGACGTCTGGCAGCTTGTAGCTCAAACTCCAAGCGCGGCCCCTCCGCGACGGCATTCTCACAAGACGCAGTACCCAGACAGGAAAGAACAAAGTCCAATGCAAACTCACCGGGAACGGCGTCTCGGTTTGGCGCCTCCATTTAGGCGCCCTGGCAGCAGTCTATTGTCACGCGGTGGCCCTCGCGAGCCACCATAAGACGCCAACAGTCGCCAGTGAAGTTTGCAAGATGTTTATTAATGAAAATGAACACAAGATAATACACAAAGGAACAGAAAATAATGAGCCTCGGTGGACAAAACACACAACACTAGATACAGAAACTGCAAGGCTGAACAAGCTCACTTACGATTCCGGATTAGGACGGAGGATGATCATAGACGTGGAATCAATAAGGAATATCGACGTCTGAGATGAGGAATGCTCGCTCGACGTCTGATGAGGGAATCATTGATGAGACTGCTGCATTGTACCGCTCTTCAGCGCCTGCTTAAATGCCGGGCTGCTGATGAGCCATAAATGCAGCACAACTGTTCGGTTTTGACAGCAGGAAGCTCCTCCGAGCACTGTCACAATAAGAGCTCGGGGAGCCAGAAGGTAACCCTGCTGTCAAACCTGGTGGAGAAGATGTATGGCCCGAGCGCGGATGAGATCGGCGCTCGGACCATGACAATTACAGCTTTATTCCAAAATGGATTAAATTTATTTTTTTCCTCAAAATTCTACACACAATACCCCATAATGACAACGTGAGGAAAGTTTTTTTTGAGATTTTTGCAAATTTATTAAAAATAAAAAACTAAAAAAAAAAAATCACATCTACATAAGTATTCATAGCCTTTGATCAATACTTTGTCGATGCACCTTTGGCAGCCATTACAGCCTCAAGTCTTTTTGAATATGATGCCACAAGCTTGGCACACCTATCTTTGGGCAGTTTCGCCCATTCCTCTTTGCAGCACCTCTCAAGCTCCATTAGGTTGCATGGGAAGCATCGGTGTACAGTCATTTTCAGATCTCTCCAGAGATGTTCAATTGGATTCAAGTCTGGGCTCTGGCTGGGCCACTCAAAGACATTCACAGAGTTGTCCTGAAGCCACTCCTTTGATATCTTGGCTGTGTGCTTAGGGTCGTTGTTCTGCTGAAAGATGAACCATTGCCCCAGTCTGAGGTCAAGAGTGCTCTAGGGCAGGTTTTCATCCAGGATGTCTCTGTACATTGTTGCATTCATCTTTCCCTCTATCCTGACTAGTCTCTCAGTTCCTGCTGCTGAAAAAGATCCCCACAGCATGATGCTGCCACCACCACTGGTGTGGTTATGAACTGTGCCTGGTTTCCTCCAAATATGACACCTGGCATTCACACCAAAGAGTTCAATCTTTGTCTCATCAGACCAGAGAATTTTGTTTCTCATGGTTTGAGTCCTTCAGGTGCCTTTTGGCAAACTCCAGACCGGCTGCCATGTGCCTTTTACTAAGAAGTGGCTTCTGTCTGGCCACTCTACCATACAGGCCTGATTGGTGGATTGCTGCAGAGATGGTTGTCCTTCTGGAAGGTTCTCCTCTCCCCAAACAGGAACACTGGAGCTCTGACAGAGTGACCATAGGCTTCTTGGTCACCTCCCTGACTAAGGTCCTTCTCCCACTATCGCTCAGTTTACACGGCCGGCAAGCTCTAGGAAGAGTCCTGGTGATTCAGAACTTCTTCCATTTACAGATGATGGAGGCCACTGCGCTCATTGGAACCTTCAAAGCAGCAGAAATTTTTCTGAACCCTTCCCCAGATTTGTGCCTCGAGACAATCCTGTCTCGTAGGTCTACAGACAATTCCTTTGATTTCATGCTTGGTTTGTGCTCTGACATGCACTGTCAACTGTGGAACCTTATATAGACAGGTGTGTGCCTTTCCAAATCATGTCCATTCAACTGAATTTACCACTGGTGGACTCCAATTAAGCTGCAGAAACATCTCAAGGATGATCAGTGGAAACAGGATGCACCTGAGCTCAATTTTGAGCTTCATGGCAAAGGCTGTGAATACTTATGTACATGTGATTTCTTAATATTTTATTTTTAATAAATTTGCAAATACTGTATCTCAAAAAAAAAAAAACTTTTTTCATGTTGTCATTATGGGGTGTTGTGTGTAGAATTTTGAGGGAAAAAAATGAATTTAATCCCTTTTGGAATAAGGCTGTAACATCACAAAATGTGGAAAAAGTGAAGCGCTGTGAATACTTTCCCGATGTACTGTAACCCTCATGCCTTATTTCTTTAAATGCATAAATATGAAAATGGGAGTAAGTGAAATTATTTAAATCCCAATATTTTGCTGCATTTAGTTCCCTTGATTGACAGTATTTTTAGTACAGTACATCCAAACTGTGTATCTCTAAGATCAAATACCCTTCTGTTCAACTCACAATATGATTGCTGCAGGGTAAAATTTATTTGAATCACATGCTATCTAACAGCTATGACAGAGCAGTGCTGTCACTTCTGCTATTTCATGTAACTATAAATACAAATTAGTGATGACAGATATTACCCTGCTGTATGCTTAAGATTTAGTTTGGAGGCTAATTTGTTTTTTCTGTGCAAGAAGTAGGTGTGATTTTAGCTGCAGGACATTTTGGCCACTCACTTCTTTAGTAGGGATGAGTCAGGTATATAAATACAAAAGTTAAGACTGGGGATAATACAGAAAATTAATTGTGTAAGTCAGTGTAGTGTAGTGTAGTGTAGTGTAGTGTAGTGTGTGCATGCCTGATTAGAGGGGAGTTTTACCTGTGCCTTTGTTGCGGTCCACAAAGCAGTACTTGAGTTCATATTCTTTGAGAATTTCATGGACTTCCTGTGAAGAAGAAGAGCAAGAGACACTTTAGTCAAAAGATCTCTGGAGCGTTTCATGTTCAGTTCTGAAATGCACATACTAAAATCAGGGTTTTCTGTGGTATAAAAAGGTTTAAGTGCTTAAGTGTTTTTGCGGAAGACCTTAATGAGTGAATTAAATAAAGAGTAAGAATCCTAAGTGCAGCAAACAAAAACATGTCAAAGCAAGTTCAATAGTATGTGTTTGCACAAATGTTTCCATGTTTAGCATGTGAGGAATAAGATTTCTAATCAGTCTTAATATTAGCCTCATTACAGTTATCAACTCAAATAAGCCTGTATCTCATGAAGCAACAAATGTTCACAAATGTAGCGATTGTTGGATTTTGTCAGGGTTCGTAAAAGGTTGCAAAACAGCTGGCAAACAGCTTTTAAGTTTCTTGTCGGCAAAAAGTGTTGACATGTGAGGGCTGCATGTTCAAAATTTTTGTGCAAATGTATTTTTCCCACAAACAGCTGCAAACACTTGCAACATGTAAGCATTTGCATTTGGCTGTAAGGTGTTTGCAAAGAGTTGTGTCACGTGTAGCTAAAATTCTTTTTGGTTCACCAAGTAGTAAACACTAGCAACTGTTTAAGAACCTTCACACTAAAGCCGTTTGGGACCTTGAAAAATGTGTATGGTCCGTTTTAGAACCTTTTATGAAACCTGATGAAGCCCAACAATAGCAACATTTGCGAACGTTCCTCAGCATTCACTGCTCTGTGAAATACTGGCTTGATTTTCACCAACATTCATCAGAAAAGTTGGCAAAACCAAAAATCGCTACCTTCATCAGCATTCACTACTCCGTGAGATACTACCCTTAGTGAATAATTTGTAGCTGTTAATAACCCAAATACAGACGTGGACAAAATTGTTGGTACCCCTCTGTTCATGAAAGAAAAACCCACAATGGTCACAGAAATAACTTGAATCTGACAAAAGTGGTAATAAATAAAAATTCTATGAAAATAAACCAATGAAAATCAGACAATGCTTTTGAATTGTGGTTCAATAGAATTATTTTAAAAAACAAACTCATGAAACAGGCCTGGACAAAAATGATGGTACCCCTAGAAAAGATTGAAAATAATGTGACCATAGGGACATGTTCAACCAAGATGTGTCCTCTAATTAACATCACAGGTGTCTACAAACTTGTAATCAGTCAGTCGGCCTATTTAAAGGGTGACAAGTAGTCACTGTGCTGTTTGGTGACATGGTGTGTACCACATTAAACATGGACCAGAGGAAGCAAAGGAGAGAGTTGTCTCAGGAGATTAGAAAGAAAATTATGGACAAGCATGTTAAAGGTAAAGGCTATAAGACCATCTCCAAGCAGCTTGATGTTCCTGTGACTACAGTTGCACATACTATTCAGAAATTTAAGATCCACGGGACTGTAACCAACCTCCCTGGACGTGGCCGCAGGAGGAGACGGATAATGCGAATGGTAACAAAAGAGCCCAGAACAACCTCTAAACACATTCATGGTGAACTCCAAGGTCAAGGTACATCAGTGTCAGATCGCACCATCCGTCGTTGTTTGAGCCAAAGTGGACTTCATGGGAGACGACCAAGGAGGACACCACTGTTGAAAACAAATCATAAAGAAGCCAGACTGGAATTTGCCAAACTGCATGTTGACAAGCCACAAAGCTTCTGGGAGAATGTCCTATGGACAGATGAGACAAAACTGCAACTTTTTGGCAAGGCACATCAGCTCTATGTTCACAGACGCAAAAATGGAGCATACCAAGAAAAGAACACTGTTCCTACTGTGAAACATGGAGGAGGTTCTGTTATGTTCTGGGGCTGCTTTGCTGCATCTGGCACAGGGTGTCTTGAATCTGTGCAGGGTACAATGAAATCTCAAGACTATCAAGGTATTCTAGAGAGAAATGTGCTGCCCAGTGTCAGACAGCTTGGTCTCAGTCGCAGGTCATGGGTCTTGCAACAGGACAATGACCCAAAACACACAGCTAAAAACACCCAAGAATGGCTAAGAGCGAAACAATGGACTATTCTAAAGTGGCCTTCTATGAGCCCTGATCTAAATCCTATTGAACATCTGTGGAAGGAGCTGAAACATGCCGTCTGGAGAAGGCACCCTTCAAACCTGAGACAACTGGAGCAGTTTGCTCATGAGGAGTGGGCCAAAATACCTGCTGAGAGGTGCAGAAGTCTCATTGACAGTTACAGAAATCGTTTGATTGCAGTGATTGCCTCAAAAGGTTGTGCAACAAAATATTAAGTTAAGGGTACCATCATTTTTGTCCAGGCCTGTTTCATGAGTTTGTTGTTTAAAATAATTCTGTTGAACCACAATTCAAAAGCATCGTCTGATTTTCATTGGTTAATTTTCATAGAATTTTTATTTATTACCACTTTTGTCAGATTCAAGTTATTTCTGTGACTATTGTGGGTTTTTCTTTCATTAACAGAGGGGTACCAACAATTTTGTCCACGTCTGTAGATGATGTAAAAAAAGATTAACTAATACAACATTTTTTGCTACCCTAGCTTATAAGACATGCATGCAACAATAGTCAGGGATGGTAGCTGAAATTATATGACAAGAGCTTGACTCAAAGTAATGTTTTATTTAACCTAAACACAATGAAAAACACTTGTCAAAATGAGTTTTGTTTTCATATAAAAAGCTTATTAAAATATTTCTGGGACAGTATTACCAGAAAACACACTTGTTCTCTCGTTTGCAACTAAAAACACAAATGGCAACCACACAATCCCAGAATATGTTACTTTACTACACAAAATCACTATTAGTGGCTACGTTTCTTCTTCCTACATGTACAAACTGGTAAAACTGCCATAATAATTTCAAACTGTTGTGTTTTGTCCTTGCGCCTTTGTCATTTGGAATGTGTCACTGATGAATTGTTAACAGCCATCTATCTATGCCAAGGATAGTGGGAAACATACAACAGTTATTCTATAGACATTAGTCTCTGTATCACTTGTTAAACACACATCCACATGCACACATCCAAACGCAGGCACGTCCACACATCCTACTGGTAACTAATGCAATTATTAATCATAAGCAGAATATACAACACCGGTGAAGTATAACTTAGAAATCTGTAGAGCATAGCACAGCTATTTTATTATATTCCAAATATTTATTTAATTTTCAAATTTAGAGACAACAAAACAGCAATCCCATCTACAAGCTGGAAGTTCATGAATCGGCAATACAGCCCCCAGAGTTTAAAAGACAGAAAAAAGAAAAAGATGCTGGAAGTCAGGTTTCACATATTCACTGAGAAATCTGAAAATAAATACAGTGGGGTAAAAAAAGTATTTAGTCAGCTACCAATTGTGCAAGTTCTCCCACTTTAAAGTTGAGAGAGGTTTCCAATTTTCATCATAGGTATACCTCAACTATGAGAGACAAAATGAGAAAAAAAAAAATCCAGAAAATCACATTGTCTGATTTTTAAAGAATTTATTTGCAAATCATGGTGGACAATAAGTATTTGGTCAATAACAAAAGTTCATCTCAATACTTTGTTATATACCCTTTGTTGGCAATGACAGAGGTCAAACGTTTTCTGTAAGTCTTCACAAGGTTTTCACACACTGTTGCTGGTATTTTGGCCCATTCCTCCATGCAGATCTCCTCTAGAGCAGTGATGTTTTGGGGCTGTCGCTGGGCAACACAGACTTTCAACTCCCTCCAAAGATTTTGTATGGGGTTGAGATCTGGAGACTGGCTAGGCCTCTCCAGGACCTTGAAATGCTTCTTAGGAAGCCACTCCTTCGTTGCCCGGGTGGTGTGTTTGGGATCATTGTCATGCTGAAAGACCCAGCCACGTTTCATCTTCAATGCCCTTGCTGATGGAAGGAGGTTTTCACTCAAAATCTCACGATACATGGCCCCATTCATTCTTTCCTTTACACGGATCAGTCGTCCTGGTCCCTTTGCAGAAAAACAGCCCCAAAGCATGATGTTTCCACCCCCATCCTTCACAGTAGGTATGGTGTTCTTTCTCCTCCAAACACGACAAGTTGAGTTTTTACCAAAAAGTTCTATTTTGGTTTCATCTGACCATATGACATTCTCCCAATCCTCTTCTGGATCATCCAAATGCTCTCTAGCAAACTTCAGACGGGCCTGGACAATGTACTGGCTTAAGCAGGGGGACACGTCTGGCACTGCAGGATTTGAGTCCCTAACGGCGTAGCGTGTTACTGATGGTAGCCTTTGTTACTTGGTCCCAGCTCTGCAGGTCATTCACTAGGTCCCCCCGTGTGGTTCTGGAATTTTTGCTCACCGTTCTCGTGATCATTTAGACCCCATGGGGTGAGATCTTGCGTGGAGCCCCAGATCGAGGGAGATTATCAGTGGTCTTGTATGTCTTCCATTTTCTAATAATTGCTCCCACAGTTGATTTCTTCACACAAAGCTGCTTACCTATTGCAGATTCAGTCTTCCCAGCCTGGTGCAGGTCTACAATTTTATTTCTGGTGTCCTTTTGGCAGCTCTTTGGTCTTGGCCATAGTGGAGTTTGGAGTCTGACTGTTTGAGGTTGTAGACAGGTGTCTTTTATACTGATAATGAGTTCAAACAGGTGCCATTAATACAGGTAACGAGTGGAGGACAGAGGAGCCTCTTAAAGAAGAAGTTACAGGTCTGTGAGAGCCAGAAATCTTGCTTGTTTGTAGGTGACCAAATACTTATTTTCCACCATAATTTGCAAATAAATTCTTTAAAAATCAGACAATGTGATTTTCTGGATTTTTTTTTTCTCATTTTGTCTCTCATAGTTGAGGTATACCTATGATGAAAATTGGAGACCTCTCTCATCTTTTAAGTGGTAGAACGTGCACAATTGGTGGCTGACTAAATACTTTTTTGCCCCACTGTAACTGTTCAAGAAAAAAAGGAGGAGGGATGTAGGGAAGAAAAAAAAAACTTCAGCACTGCTACTAAGTCACACAGATTAACAATGATATTCATATACTGCTGCCAAAACCAGGTAAGCCCTCTAATAAATGTGAAAATATGAGACCAATAAGCCTATTAAACGCCGACCTTAAGATAATCTGTAAAATTTTAGCAAGACGAATACAAGAAATTTTACCAAATATTATTAATCGAGATCAGAATGGCTTTATAAAGGGTAGACAAGGCTTCCATAATGTAAGAAGACTATTTAATATTATTTATTTTAATAAAGAAGCACCGGATACAGCTCTCCTATCATTGGACGCCGAAAAGGCCTTTGATAGAGTTGAATGGCCCTTTCTTTTTGAAGTCCTACAAAGGTTTGGACTTGGAAATAATTTCATAAAATGGGTTCAAATAATATACAATAATGCTACAGCAGAAATCCTAACAAATAACAATATTTCAAAACCAATAAAAATCAATAGAGGATGTCGACAAGGCTGTCCACTTTCACCTTTACTGTTTACTATGGCAATTGAACCTTTAGCGATAGCGATACGTTTACATTCACAAATATATGGAATTAAAGTTGGACCAACAGAACATAAAATCTCCCTGTACGCCGATGATATAATTTTGTTTATGTCGAATCTAAAAAAATCAATTCCAACCTTGTTGAATTTAATAAAGAATTTTGGGGAAATATCAGGATATAAAATAAATAAAACTAAATCTTCAATATTAATGCTAAATGAGACCCAGAGAAATTACCCAGCCCCTGAGGTAAATCAATTCAATGTTGTAAATCAGTTTAAATATTTAGGAATCCAAATTATGCCTAAGCTAGAATCAGTCGCCAGTGTCAACTATGAAGCCTTAATGTCAGATATCAATGAGTTAACTCAGAGATGGATGTCACTACCAATGTCGATGATCGGGAGAATCAATATACTTAAAAGTAATATTTTACCTAAAATACTTTATTTATTTCAATACATTCCCTTATCACCACCTTTAGATCTATTCTCAAGAATAAAAAAAAAGTTAGTGGAATTTATATGGAACAACAGGAGGGCTAGATTACGTTTGTCTTTATTATATTTACCATTTGATCCTGGAGGTCTGAAATGTCCAAATTTTATGTTGTATTATTGGTCGGCACAACTGAGGTCTATGACATATTATTTTTCATCAAATGATCTCCCTCACTGGACTGAAATGGAATCATACAATTTACCTTTACCTCTTCCCATATTCATATACTCAGATTCGGCAAAAAAATTACAAAAACAAGTTAAAAATCCATTTGTAAAGCATATGATCAAAATATGGTGTGAAGCTAAAAACTATTTAAAAGAACCACAGTTATTGTCACAATTTAGTCCAATATGGGGTAATCAATATTTTAAACCAGGGAGAGCGGACGCTGTATTTAAAGTATGGAATTTAAAAGGGATACAAAAGATTCAGGATTTATATTTGCCATGTGCAGACAACATAATGTCTTTTGAAGAGCTGAGGATCAAATTTAATCTCAATAGAACACATTTTTTTAAATATCTTCAACTTAGAAACTTTATTCGATCAAATCAAAATAAAGCTCTCACTCGACCTATTTATTCATCCTTGGAAAAAATGATGATGAAAGATAGTAAAAGAAAGGGTATTATTTCAGAGTTTTATAACTCATTGACACTATCTTCAAGTGAAAATTCACTGAAAAGATTAAACTACTGGAAAGAAGATCTGCAAATTGAAATTTCAGAGGAACAATGGGAATTGGCTTGTACAGAAGCTCAAACCAAATCAATAAATGCACGCCTTAAATTGATACATTTCAAATGGTTAATGCGGATGTATGTTACACCGGAGGAGTTAAATAGATATAACAAAAATATACCAGATACATGCACAAAATGCATGGAAAGTAAAGGAACCCTATTTCATTGTTTATGGGAATGTAGATTAATAAGAATGTTTTGGGAAGAGGTGAGGGTAACAATTGAAAAAATAATCTCAAAACAAATCATATTGAATCCTAAACTGTTTTTGTTGGGTCTGTACCCAGAAAAGCATAATTTTAATAAAAGTGAAAGAACATTCATAGACCTCAGTTTGCTTAATGCCAAAAAATGTATTGCACTATTATGGAAAAAGACTCATAGACCAGATGTGACTCAGTGGTTAAGACAGATGTTAACAAACCTTCCATTAGAAAGAATAACATATATACTGAAATCAAAGGAAATTGTGTTTGAGAATATATGGAGACCTTTTATTGATTATGTAAAAAATTTAAACATAACTCTTGAAGAAGAAGGTGAATGATGTGTGTGGACCTTGTAAATTCCAAACTGGTGAACATAATATGTATACTAATGTATTGGATTGTCTAGACTAAACAGAGGAGCATTGTTGAAGACTTGATTTTGTTGGTGGTTGTTGGTGTTTTTAGGGCATTTTTTTTTTTTTTTGTAGTACTTTAGTGTTAGTGTTTGATTGTTTGTATCATGTTTGTTAAAAAAAAAAAAAGGTTCAATAAAGATATTGTGGAAAAAAAACAATGATATTCATAGAAAGGTAAGAAAAACTTTTAAATTGATGTCTCAAAGTCTCCAAGTATTATATAATAGCAAAATTTTCAAGGATTAGACAGGACATGGGATCTTTCAGTCACTGTGTATGAGGGGATGGGGAAACATCCTTCCATCTTAATAATATTCCCCATCTTACCTAGAGAGAGGCAAAAGAGAATATATGGCATTTGGCAGGGGTCAGATGTGCAAAGCGAAATGCCGTGTCCTTCCGGGGTATATCAGAGAGCTAAAACAAGAATGTCTGGCAAGTTCAGATGCACGAGCTTGAAGATTCACCTGCCCTGCTTCAAATCAGCAGGGTAGGGAAACGGACCGGAACAAGGAAAAAAATGATATGAGCGCAATAACCAATCCCCACTGCCTTCAACCCGCTGCTAGACGCGAAAGCAGACCAGACCCAAGTTACCATTGAGATATCACCGAGGTAAAGGGTGTTTAACATTTCAATACACAGAGGAGCCTGGTTTAACAGGCCATAGGATACCCTCAGTCCAGACTATACCAGGGGTTAAAGCAGCCTAGGCTAGATTACACCCCAGTAGGACTGTGCGATATGACGATATATATTGGATGATGATATAAAAGTGTCTGTCGTTTCATAGAATACTTTATCATTTATATCATTATTTAAAATGCACATACTGCTGTTTCTTGAGCAAAGCTCCTCATACTACTTGTCAGCGCCCTGCCCTGCCACAGTGCGCGCAGCATGTGTGGCTAGGCTCTCCGGTGGTTACTAACGCTGAACTCCCAGTTTGGTCAAACGGCCACTACTCCTGTTTGTCAGGGATGTGGGACTGTTTTCCATCATGCTGCGTTAATATTAGGTAAGTAACGTTAACAACATGTCTATTTATAAAATGGGAAATGCTAAATGATGCTAAGTTGTGAACTGGAAACATTATAGTGTATCAGACCATTGATTCCACAGTATGGTGTAAATTACTGCTGAGTTTCTTAGTTTTGTCTGAAAAAAATTTATTAAAGCTGCAAAAGTGCAAGATGGTGGCACATACCATACACCAAAATAAATAATAAATAAATTAAAATGGGTCGGAAGAGCAATTTGGCTCTTAATTTATTGTATTTGATTTCTAATAAGTTTAATTAGTCAAGTAGTGATAATGAATAAAGTTAAAGTCATCACATGTATTTTATTACATTACCTTTTGTGTCTTTGATTTTCAGATCATGACTAATCTGAAATACTTTTTATTCAGAATCTGAATCAGAAAGCTTTATTGCCAAGCATGTTTACATAAAAAACATAAACATACGAGGAATTTGACTTGACATTGGGCGCGCTGAATAAGCGCATCTCAATGACGCGGCGGCCATGGAGGCGCCTGTCAGCAGTAGAGGGTAAAGAAGGGAATGAGGGGAAAGGGAAGTGACACAATGGGCAGAGAGAAAAAAGCATTGTTAATCAAAATAAAGCTCATTTTATGACCAAAATTGTGATTACATAGAAAAAAACTCTCCAATGCACAATTAGCAGACAATAGATCACACAACAACAAAAGTTGAGAGAGACAGTGTGTGTGTATATGTGTCAGTGTATGTATCAGTCATGTGATGTTGTATGCAGTGTGTAGTGTGGGTGTGTCAGTTGCTAGTGAACAGCAGAGGGCGCCTCCTGGCAGTGGATGGATGTTAAAATCATGTGATCTACAAGCAAGTCCAGAGTCTCTCTCTCTCGTGCTTGCAGATGGCAGAAAGACACATGGTAACACTGTCCTTGAAGAGTCCAGTCTGCTGAAACAACAGCAATTGATTGTCGATTGTTTGGGTTAGCAGAGCCGCTCCTTCCACCTTATCTTCATCGAGGAGGAATGTAAACAGGGCACCAAAAAAGGCAAGGTCAAATCTGCACAGTGCACTCAGAGAATAGAATTTTCCTCTCTCATGCGATTCTGTGCTTCAAAATTTCCATGTACAGGCTTAAAACTGGTCGAATTTGGTGAAGGAGCTTGCCTGGGTCCGCATTTGAACAGCTCTCCACCTTCCTCAATTTCTGAAACATCAGGAAACTCCAAGAGCCAAAGTAGAAGTCCTGTGCCATAGCCAATAGATGTCTTCTGCATCTCCAGTTGAATCATACAGACGCATGAGTTCCCAATGTCCATGAGTCTTCCCCTTGGGTCCCCCCTGACCCGATCTTCTTTTAAAGTGGTGACAATCACATTTAAGCCGCTTTCCAGATCCATAATTTCCGTTTAGATTAAGATTCAGCAGAAGAAGAGCAACTAAACACAGACAAAAACGCAACATTGCAAGCTGGGATCAGAAGGGAGAGGAGGGAGAAAAGCGTCTGCTCTCTCTGAATGCCGGAAGAAGAAAAAAAACCAAAACCTGTTTGTTTCTTATTAAGAAACAAACAGGTTAAATCAGGCCAGAATAGCAGTCATCAGGCCGTGACTGTACACTTAAATTTTCATTGATTTAAACTAACAGCTGATTTATATATGTAGATGGCAGCAATGGGTGATTTTCTCATTTTCAGACATTTTTTTAATGTTATGGGGTTTGTTTGGGTTTTTTTTGCTATTCTCCTCTGGCTCAGGAAACATTTAACTTATTGATGTTTACTTTTTATTCATATGATATGATTTAGAAGAAAACCCTGAAATTTATGAGAATCAAGTCTCAAATGCACATTAAAAAACTATTTTATAACAACACTGCAAAATTATGAGGGGAAAAAGGTGCATGTAAAAAAAAGTTTAAAAAAAGAGATGGTCCTTTTTATGTGATTATCTAAACTGTAGAGTCGACAGAAAATGTATATCAAGATAGATATCATTATTCATATACTCAGATTCGGCAAAAAAATTACAAAAACAAGTTAAAAATCCATTTGTAAAGCATATGATCAAAATATGGTGTGAAGCTAAAAACTATTTAAAAGAACCACAGTTATTGTCACAATTTAGTCCAATATGGGGTAATCAATATTTTAAACCAGGGAGAGCGGACGCTGTATTTAAAGTATGGAATTTAAAAGGGATACAAAAGATTCAGGATTTATATTTGCCATGTGCAGACAACATAATGTCTTTTGAAGAGCTGAGGATCAAATTTAATCTCAATAGAACACATTTTTTTAAATATCTTCAACTTAGAAACTTTATTCGATCAAATCAAAATAAAGCTCTCACTCGACCTATTTATTCATCCTTGGAAAAAATGATGATGAAAGATAGTAAAAGAAAGGGTATTATTTCAGAGTTTTATAACTCATTGACACTATCTTCAAGTGAAAATTCACTGAAAAGATTAAACTACTGGAAAGAAGATCTGCAAATTGAAATTTCAGAGGAACAATGGGAATTGGCTTGTACAGAAGCTCAAACCAAATCAATAAATGCACGCCTTAAATTGATACATTTCAAATGGTTAATGCGGATGTATGTCACACCGGAGGAGTTAAATAGATATAACAAAAATATACCAGATACATGCACAAAATGCATGGAAAGTAAAGGAACCCTATTTCATTGTTTATGGGAATGTAGATTAATAAGAATGTTTTGGGAGGAGGTGAGGGTAACAATTGAAAAAATAATCTCAAAACAAATCATATTGAATCCTAAACTGTTTTTGTTGGGTCTGTACCCAGAAAAGCATAATTTCAATAAAAGTGAAAGAACATTCATAGACCTCAGTTTGCTTAATGCCAAAAAATGTATTGCACTATTATGGAAAAAGACTCATAGACCAGATGTGACTCAGTGGTTAAGACAGATGTTAACAAACCTTCCATTAGAAAGAATAACATATATACTGAAATCAAAGGAAATTGTGTTTGAGAATATATGGAGACCTTTTATTGATTATGTAAAAAATTTAAACATAACTCTTGAAGAAGAAGGTGAATGATGTGTGTGGACCTTGTAAATTCCAAACTGGTGAACATAATATGTATACTAATGTATTGGATTGTCTAGACTAAACAGAGGAGCATTGATGAAGACTTGATTTTGTTGGTGGTTGTTGGTGTTTTTAGGGTATTTTTTTTTTGTAGTACTTTAGTGTTAGTGTTTGATTGTTTGTATCATGTTTGTTAAAAAAAAAAAGGTTCAATAAAGATATTGTGGAAAAAAAAAAAGATAGATATCATTATTGAGATATAAGATGACATATTGTGATACGAAATTTTTGTCATATCGCACAGCCCCATACCCCAGGTATATTATGGCCGAGGCCAATTAATACTCCGGGGTGTGAATTGGCCGAGGCCACGATATACCCCCTAAGCCAATTCATGCCCCAGGCCAGATTATAGACCCCCGTGATATCAGAAGTGTTGAGTGATATACACAAAAATTACTTAATTTTTCAACATTTTATTGAGATTTCAGCTTTGTCAGGTAAGTTAAGTGAGAAAACTAACTGATTTAAATGTTACAGTGCATCCGGAAAGTATTCACAGCGCTTCACTTTTTCCACATTTTGTTATGTTACAGCTTTATTCCAAAATGGATTAAATTTATTTTTTTCCTCAATATTCTACACACAAAACCCCATAATGACAATGTGAAAAAAGCTTTTTTTTTTAGATTTTTACAAATTTATCAAAAATAAAAAACTAAGAAATCACATGTACATAAGTATTCAGAGCCTTTGCTCAATACTCTGTTGATGCACCTTTGGCAGCGATTACAGCCTCAAGTCTTTTTGAATATGATGCCACAAGCTTGGCACACCTATCTTTGGGCAGTTTTGCCCTTTCCTCTTTGCAGCACCTCTCAAGCGCCATCAGGTTTGATGGGAAGCGTCGGTGTCATTTTCAGATCTCTCCAGAGATGTTCAATTGGATTCAAGTCTGGGCTCTGGCTGGGCCACTCAAGGACATTCACAGAGTTGTCCTGAAGCCACTCCTTTGATATCTTGGCTGTGTGCTTAGGGTCGTCCTGCTGAAAGATGAACCGTCGCCCGAGTCTGCGGTCATGAGTGGTCTGGAGCAGGTTTTCATCCAGGATGTCTCTGTACATTGCTGCTTTCATTTTTCCCTCTATTCTGACTAGTCTTTCAGTTTCTGCCGCTGAAAAACATCCCTACAGCATGATGCTGCTGCCAACATTGGCATGGTTATGGACAGTGCCTGGTTTCCTCCAAACATGATGCCTGGCATTCACACCAAAGAGTTCAATCTTTGTCTCATCAGACTAGAGAATTTTGCTTCTCATGGTCTGAGAGTCCTTCAGTCCTTGGCAAACTCCAGAGGGGCTGTAATGTGCCTTTTACTAAGGAGTGGCTTCCATCTGGCCACTCTACTGTACAGGCCTGATTGGTGGATTGCTGCAGAGATGGTTGTCCTTCTGGAAGGTTCTCCTCTCTCCACAGAGCAATGCTGGAGCTCTGACCATCGGCTTCTTGGACACCTCCCTGACAAAGGCCCTTCTCCCCCTATCGCTCAGTTTAGATGGCCGACCAGCTCTAGGAAGAGTCCTGGTGGTTCTGAACTTCTTCCATTTACGGATGATGGAGGCCACTGTGCTCATTGGGACCTTCAAAGCAGCAGAAATTTTTCTGAACCCTTCCCCAGATTTGTGCCTCGAGACAATCCTGTCTCGGAGGTCTACAGACAATTCCTTTGACTTCATGCTTAGTTAGTGCTCTGACGTGCGCTGTCAACTGTGGGACCTTATATAGACAGGCGTGTGCCTTTCCAAATCATGTCCAATCAACTGAATTTACCACAGGTGGACTCCAATTAAGCTGTAGAAACATCTCAAGGATGATCAGTGGAAACAGGATGCATCTGAGCTCAACTTTGAGCTTCATGGCAAAGGCTGTGAAAACTTGTGTGCATGTGACTTCTTAGTTCTTTTATTTTTAATAAATTTGCAAAAATCTAAAAAAAAAAACTTTTTTCATGTTGTCGTTACGGGGTATTGTGCATAGAATCTTGAGGAAAAAAATAAATTTAATCCTTTTTGGAATAAGGCTGTAACATAACAAACTGTGGAGAAAGTGAAGAGCTGTGAATACTTTCTGGATGCATTGTAAATCTTCCATGTTTGTCAAAGAAGAGAAGTCCGTGCTGACGCGTCCAAATCCTGTGACCGCTTTAGGACAATGTAGCAGCAAGACGCAGCCTTGCCATTTCAACTTGTGTTGAAAGAGCAGTTTCAAAAATCTCTCCCAGTTTTTAAATTGTGTTGATAGGGCAAGTAAAACCAGAGTTATGATAAACAATTTCTGTCATGTTTTTCTGAATATTTTCATCACGTTTGGTGTACATTTGGAGCAGCAAAAAACAGTAAAGATGGAAAGTGAAATGGAAAGTAAAACCACAAGTGCAGATTCTAAATGCTCTATTTGTTTAATGTTGTTAGACCATGTAAACACTGAGACATGGTTTGAATATTACAGTAGAAAAGTATTTACCTGTGCATGTAAGCGGGACGGGCAGGCATGTCATTTATTTTGATATATATGTTATTTTACAAAATGGAAAACAATGGTCAGATCATTTGATAATAATGTAATGTAACATAGGGACATGGGATGTTGTAAATACAGTGGGGCAAAAAAGTATTTAGTCAGCCACCAATTGTGCAAGTTCTCCCACTTAAAAGATGAGAGAGGTCTCCAATTTTCATCATAGGTATACCTCAACTATGAGAGACAAAATGAGAAAAAAAAAAATCCAGAAAATCACATTCAAGGATTTTTAATGAATTTATTTGCAAATTATGGTGGAAAATAAGTATTTGGTCACCTACAAACAAGCAAGATTTCTGGCTCTCACAGACCTGTAACTTCTTCTTTAAGAGGCTCCTCTGTCCTCCAATCGTTACCTGTATTAATGGCACCTGTTTGAACTCGTTATCAGTATAAAAGACACCTGTCCACAATCTCAAACAGTCAGACTCCAAACTCCACTATGGCCAAGACCAAAGAGCTGTCAAAGGACACCAGAAAGAAAATTGTAGACCTGCACCAGGCTGGGAAGACTGAATCCGCAATAGGTAAGCAGCTTGGTGTGAAGAAATCAACTGTGGGAGCAATTATTAGAAAATGGAAGACATACAAGACCACTGATAATCTCCCTCAATCTGGGGCTCCACGCAAGATCTCACCCCGTGGGGTCAAAATGATCACGAGAACGGTGAGCAAAAATCCCAGAACCACACAGGGGGACCTGCAGAGAGCTGGGACCAAAGTAACAAAGGCTACCATCAGTAACACACTACGCCGCCAGGGACTCAAATCCTGCAGTGCCAGACGTGTCCCCCTGCTTAAGCCAGTACATGTCCAGGCCCGTCTGAAGTTTGCTAGAGAGCATTTGGATGATCCAGAAGAGGATTGGGAGAATGTCATATGGTCAGATGAAACCAAAATAGAACTTTTTGGTTAAAACTCAACTTGTCGTGTTTGGAGGAGAAAGAACACCATACCTACTGTGAAGCATGGGGTGGAAACATCATGCTTTGGGGCTGTTTTTCTGCAAAGGGACCAGGACGACTGATCCGTGAAAAGGAAAGAATGAATGGGGCCATGTATCGTAAGATTTTGAGTGAAAACCTCCTTCCATCAGCAAGGGCATTGAAGATGAAACGTGGCTGGGTCTTTCAGCATCACAATGATCCCAAACACACCGTCCGGGCAACGAAGGAGTGGCTTCGTAAAAAGCATTTCAAGGTTCTGGAGTGGCCTAGCCAGTCTCCAGATCTCAACCCCATAGAAAATCTTTGGAAGGAGTTGAAAGTCCGTGTTGCCCAGTGACAGCCCCAAAACATCACTGCTCTAGAGGAGATCTGCATGGAGGAATGGGCCAAAATACCAGCAACAGCGTGTGAAAACCTTGTGAAGACTTACAGAAAACGTCTGACCTCTGTCATTGCCAACAAAGGGTGTATAATTACCTCCGCCAAGCCGAAAAGGCCAGGAGGAGGTTATGTTTTTGCCGGGGTTTGTCTGTGTGTTTGTTTGTCTGTCTGTCTGTCTGTCTGTCTGTCTGTCTGTCTGTCTGTCTGTCTGTTGGTTAGCAAGATAACTCAAAAAGTCTTGGACGGATTTCCATGAAACTTTCAGGCGTTGTTGGAAATGGTACAAGGAAGAACTGATTAAATTTTGGGGGTGATCCGGTTCACCGTCTGGGCATTTTTCAACACTGTGACATAGGGCCATTTTCAACATGTGCGCAGGCGCAATGGAGGGCGCTGGTCGTCGTGTCTGCAACACAAACTCTGCGTTCTTCAACGTTTTAGGCACAAAAGCACGCGGAAAACACTGCTGGCCTGGGCCCGCCAGCGTGCCTGTGTTTGCGCGCAACTGCAAAACCTCACACGGGCAGCTGTCCGCCGACGGATTCTTTGGCAGAAATTCCCCGGCCAGCCATAGAAGCTGCGCATTTGGCAGAAATTCACCGGCCAGCCATAGGCGCTGCGCAAAAACGAGCTCTCTGCCGGCGAAGCTTCTAAATTCTCGTTTGCCGCGGAGCGCAACGCCAAAATAATATAATATAAAACCCACGGCAACCTGTCTACCCAATTTGCATCCGTCAGTGGAGGAGATGGACACAACAGCAACACTTCAGTTTATTACCTCCGCCAAGGAGGCAATGCTTTTACTACTGAACCACTAATCCTATCACTATCACATTGATTGTCATTGATTAAT
This sequence comes from Pholidichthys leucotaenia, assembly GCA_020510985.1. Classification (NCBI taxonomy): domain Eukaryota; kingdom Metazoa; phylum Chordata; class Actinopteri; order Cichliformes; family Pholidichthyidae; genus Pholidichthys; species Pholidichthys leucotaenia. The sequence goes on along the minus strand of CM035839.1, from coordinate 309,985,314 downwards.
TGTGTGTTTATTGCACTGTCCCTGTCAAATAAACAAATAATCATTGTGAATCCAATTGCTACTCATATGTTTACATGCTCAAGGAATCTGAAAACGTACACACAAACACTGTATGGGGGGAATTGTGGCGCTTGGCGGAGGTCTGCGCTCTCCGAGTGCTTTTCTAGTTAAGTATTGAGATGAACTTTTGTTATTGACCAAATACTTATTTTCCACCATAATTTGCAAATAAATTCTTTAAAAATCAGACAATGTAGGTGTCCGGTTATGGCTGCCACGTAAGACGGACGTGTCTCACTCTGCTCTGCTCCTGGAGAAAAAAAATCGGCAAATAACTCTCTCATTTGGGACAGAACGTATCCCAGCGTTTGGGCGAGGATATGTCGGCGAAGCCTAAGGCTGGAAAACCAGGTAGAGGAAAAAGCGAGCCGCCGAAACAGTCCAAATTAACGGACTTTCAGGTCTGTGACGCAGCAAATAAAACTCCATATATGGCGGAGGAGGCTGGCAACGGTGCGATGTCTGCGGGGAATGGCGCAGATGCGCTGATGGCTGCCATGAGTTCAATGAGAGCGGACTTTTCCTCTAGATTTGATGGGATTATGGCAGCGTTGGAAGGAATGAGAAAGGAATTGGGTGACTGTGTAGAACGAATGGCGCAGATGGAGCTCCGTCTCTCTAGTGCTGAAGATGACGTCACCCGTCTTCAATTAAAGGTGCGCACTTTGGAAAAAAAAAATAAATGTCTGGAAGATAATTTTTGGATTTGGAATCTCGGTCGAGACGGAACAACTTGAGGCTGGTGGGTCTTCCAGAGGAATCAGAAGGTCGGGACGCATGTTCCTTTCTGGAAAAGTGGATTCCGGAGGTGCTGGGCAGCGCGGAGTTGCAATCAGCAGTGGTTCTGGAAAATGTACACCGTATTGGCCCACGGAGAGATAAGGGACCGCCGAGGACCTTAATTATGAAGTTTCTCAGCAACAGAGACAGGATGAAGATCTTCAACGCTGCACGAGCTAAAGGAGAGATTAAACACCAGGACCAGCAGGTGCGGTTCTACCCAGATTTGGCCACAGGAATCAAACAATTGAGGAAGCAGTTTGATCCCATACGTAAGGAGCTGCGCAACCTTGGGATTCGTCATGGTGTAATCTATCCTGCGAGACTGTTGACCACGTATGAGGGCAGAACCCACATCTTCAAGACCCCAGAGGAAGCGCAGGAGTTCATCAAGAAGATCAAAGAAGAAGAAGAGACTGGTGGGAGCTAAGCATGAACAAAATATAAGGTAGAATAATTAAGCATTTGCACAGGCATCTGACTGATTTGAAGTAAATTGCAAGTTTACAAAATATAGATTGTATTATATATTTAAAAAAAAAAAAACAAACAAAAAAAAACTATGATGTACAAAGTTGCTAAAAATTTTGGAGTTAAGTTGGAAAACTACAGAGGAGAGTTAATGTTACGTCATTAAAAGCAGTAGAGTTAGGGTGATTGGGAGGATGAAGAAGGAGTGGCTTAGGCTGTTCCCCGTGGGTGTGGAGCGGTCGATGGCTATATCGGGAGACGGAATTTTTCTTTTGATTTTGGGGGGTTTGCCACAAGTGTGGGAAGGGGGAATTTGTTTGTGTGTAGTTTGTAGGATGAATGTTCAACCACTCATGTTTTTGCTTCTCTGTATGAGCATGTTTACACTGCAAGGTAATCCCAAACTCTCTATTGATCATAAACCAAAGCGTTAATCTTAATTTAACTTCATGGAATTGCAGAGGTCTACAAAATTTAAAAAAAACTTAAACAAGTTATGAATAAAATAAAAGACATGGGTTCAAAAATTGTGTTTTTACAAGAAACTCATCTAATAGAGGAGGATATAAAAAGAATTAGGAGTAGATGGCAAGGAAGTGTCTTCACCTCATCATTTTCATCCCGGGCCAGGGGAGTTATGACTCTCATACATAAATCAGTCCCTTTTCAAGGGAAAAATGTAATTGGAGACAAATTTGGAAGATATGTAATCATTCAAGGATCTTTGCTATTAGAAAATATAAATCTTGTGAACTTATATGGTCCCAATATAGATGATCAAAAGTTCTTTGCTAATTCATTTCTTATCTTATCATCACTTACAGGGCAACATATAATAGCAGGGGATTTTAATTGTACATTGAATCCAGGTATAGATAGATCAACAGGACTGGATTGTACGCACAATGGATGTAGGATGACTATTAATCATTTTATGAAAGAATTGAGATTGTTAGATATATGGAGAGAAATGAAACCACAAGTTAAAGCCTATTCTTGTTATTCCAGTACCTACAAGACATTCTCACGTATTGATTATTTTTTGATTTCCACAGAATTAAGGTCCAAGATTCAAAACTGCTTTTATGATAACATCGTGATCTCTGATCATGCACCCTGCTGTCTAATATATGTAGATAAAAAATTGACAAAGGAATCAGGTAGATGGCAATTTCAGCATAAATGGCTTCAGGATGAGGAATTTGTCAAGAATATAGAAAAACAGATAGATGAGTTCTTTGACATCAATACTACACAAACATCAGCATGTGTAAAGTGGGAGGCTTTCAAAGCTTTTATTAGGGGACATATTATTAGTTATACAGGATCAAAATCTAAGAAGACTCGAGAGGAGAGAGCCAAATTGGAACATAAAATAAAAAGTCTTCAGGAAAAAGTGTATGCAGGAAGTGATCCAAGGTTGGAGAATGAATTACTGATTTTGAGAGCTGAATACGACAAAAAATCAGCGAATAGAGCTGCCTCGAGTCTTCTAAGATTGAAACAATCTTTTTATGAACAAGGTGAAAAATCAGGAAAATTATTGGCATGGCAGATTAAACAATTAGAAATTAAAACACCAATTACTAACTAACTAACTAACTAACCTGCACTTATATAGCGCTTTTCTAGTCACAAAGACCACTCAAAGCGCTTTCATTAATACTAACCCTCTATTCTAAGGGCCTATAGGAAACAGATATCTCGGGACAATTTAGAACAGCCAATTAACCTAACATGCATGTCTTTGGCATGTGGGAGGAAACCGGAGAAATCCCGGAGTAAACCCACGCAACACGGGGAGAACATGCAAACTCCACACAGATCACTGTTGGTCGGGGGCTGGGATCGAACCCACGATCCCACGATCCCCACAATCCCCCGGCCAAGGGTAAACTGTGCTGCCGCAGTGCTAACCACTGCGCCACCGTGCAGCCGCTAACCACTGCGCCACCGTGCAGCCAGTATTATAATTACCAGTATTATAAGTAACGGACAGGTAGTTATAGATCCTTTAGAAATTAACAGAGCCTTTTGAGATTACTATGAAAAATTATATGATACCAAAAATGAATCTGATTTAACAAAACTAAATGGGTTTTTGAACGAACTATCTATACCGTGTATTCCAAATGAAAACAGGGAGATATTGGAGTCTAAAATTAGTCAAGAAGAAGTTGGGCTAGCCATTGATAATATGAAATCAGGAAAAAGTGCAGGACCAGATGGTCTTCCAGTTGACCTTTATAAAAAATTTAAGAATAAATTAATAAAACCTTTTTTGGAAATGGTTTTAGAAGCATTTCAAAATAATAATTTACCATCATACATGAATAATGCCTTAATTATACTGCTGCCAAAACCAGGTAAGCCCTCTAATAAATGTGAAAATATGAGACCAATAAGCCTATTAAATGCCGACCTTAAGATAATCTGTAAAATTTTAGCAAGACGAATACAAGAAATTTTACCAAATATTATTAATCGAGATCAGAATGGCTTTATAAAGGGAAGACAAGGCTTCCATAATGTAAGAAGACTATTTAATATTATTTATTTTAATAAAGAAGCACCGGATACAGCTCTCCTATCACTGGACGCCGAAAAGGCCTTTGATAGAGTTGAATGGCCCTTTCTTTTTGAAGTCTTACAAAGGTTTGGACTTGGAAATAATTTCATAAAATGGGTTCAGATAATATACAACAATGCTACAGCAGAAATCCTAACAAATAACAATATTTCAAAACCAATAAAAATCAATAGAGGATGTCGACAAGGCTGTCCACTTTCACCTTTACTGTTTACTATGGCAATTGAACCTTTAGCGATAGCGATACGTTTACATTCACAAATATATGGAATTAAAGTTGGACCAACAGAACATAAAATCTCCCTGTACGCCGATGACATAATTTTGTTTATGTCGAATCTAAAAAAATCAATTCCAACCTTGTTGAATTTAATAAAGAATTTTGGGGAAATATCAGGATATAAAATAAATAAAACTAAATATTCAATATTAATGCTAAATGAGACCCAGAGAAATTACCCAGCCCCTGAGGTAAATCAATTCAATGTTGTAAATCAGTTTAAATATTTAGGAATCCAAATTGTGCCTAAGCTAGAATCAGTCGCCAGTGTCAACTATGAAGCCTTAATGTCAGATATCAATGAGTTAACTCAGAGATGGATGTCACTACCAATGTCGATGATCGGGAGAATCAATATACTTAAAAGTAATATTTTACCTAAAATACTTTATTTATTTCAATACATTCCCTTATCACCACCTTTAGATTTATTCTCAAGAATTAAAAAAAAGTTAGTGGAATTTATATGGAACAACAGGAGGGCTAGATTACGTCTGTCTTTATTATATTTACCATTTGATCGTGGAGGTCTGAAATGTCCAAATTTTATGTTGTATTATTGGTCGGCACAACTGAGGTCTATGACATATTATTTTTCATCAAATGATCTCCCTCACTGGACTGAAATGGAATCATACAATTTACCTTTACCTCTTCCCATATTCATATACTCAGATTCGGCAAAAAAATTACAAAAACAAGTTAAAAATCCATTTGTAAAGCATATGATCAAAATATGGTGTGAAGCTAAAAACTATTTAAAAGAACCACAGTTATTGTCACAATTTAGTCCAATATGGGGTAATCAATATTTTAAACCAGGGAGAGCGGACGCTGTATTTAAAGTATGGAATTTAAAAGGGATACAAAAGATTCAGGATTTATATTTGCCATGTGCAGATAACATAATGTCTTTTGAAGAGCTGAGGATCAAATTTAATCTCAATAGAACACATTTTTTTAAATATCTTCAACTTAGAAACTTTATTCGATCAAATCAAAATAAAGCTCTCACTCGACCTATTTATTCATCCTTGGAAAAAATGTTGATGAAAGATAGTAAAAGAAAGGGTATTATTTCGGAGTTTTATAACTCATTGACACTATCTTCAAGTGAAAATTCACTGAAAAGATTAAACTACTGGAAAGAAGATCTGCAAACTGAAATTTCAGAGGAACAATGGGAATTGGCTTGTACAGAAGCTCAAACCAAATCAATAAATGTACGCCTTAAATTGATACATTTCAAATGGTTAATGCGGATGTATGTTACACCGGAGGAGTTAAATAGATATAACAAAAATATACCAGATACGTGCACAAAATGCATGGAAAGTAAAGGAACCCTATTTCATTGTGTATGGGAATGTAGATTAATAAGAATGTTTTGGGAAGAGGTGAGGGTAACAATTGAAAAAATAATCTCAAAACAAATCATATTGAATCCTAAACTGTTTTTGTTGGGTTTGTACCCAGAAAAGCATAATTTTAATAAAAGTGAAAGAACATTCATAGACCTCAGTTTGCTTAATGCCAAAAAATGTATTGCACTATTATGGAAAAAGACTCATAGACCAGATGTGACTCAGTGGTTAAGACAGATGTTAACAAACCTTCCATTAGAAAGAATAACATATATACTGAAATCAAAGGAAATTGTGTTTGAGAATATATGGAGACCTTTTATTGATTATGTAAAAAATTTAAACATAACTCTTGAAGAAGAAGGTGAATGATGTGTGTGGACCTTGTAAATTCCAAACTGGTGAACATAATATGTATACTTATGTATTGGATTGTCTAGACTAAACAGAGGGGCATTGTTGAAGATTTGATTTTGTTGGTGGTTGTTGGTGTTTTTAGTGCATTTTTTTTTTTGTAGTACTTTAGTGTTAGTGTTTGATTGTTTGTATCATGTTTGTTTAAAAAAAAAGGTTCAATAAAGATATTGTGGAAAAAAAAAATCAGACAATGTAATTTTCTGGATTTTTTTTTTCTCATTTTGTCTCTCATAGTTGAGGTATACCTAAGATAAGCCTTTATTAGTCCCACAATGGGGAAATTCCAGGATTGCAACAGCATAGGGACAGCAACACTCAGAGCAACAATCAGAAGGCAAGAAAAAACAACATCTAGTAAACATATGTCCATATTACTATAAATGTATATATATAGACACACAGTGCAGAGCATTATGGCTGGTGAATGTGCAGCAGAAAGTCTAAGCTCTCTCTCCGCGGATGCAGCGGGCCAGCTGGAAGTCTTTGGGCATGATGGTGACCCCCTTAGCGAAGAAGAGACCACCAGGTGGGTCTCGCTGGTCTCCTGCAGAGCCATGACGGCGAAACTCAGGAAACGCAGGACGGTCTTGAAGTCCTGAGCGATCTCCCTCACCAGGCGCTGGACGGGCAGCTTACGGATGAGCAGCTCCGTGGATTTCTGGTAGCGACGGATCTCTCTCAGAGCCACGGACCTGTGACGGCGAGGCCTCTTCACTCTGCCGGTGGCCGGAGCGCCTCTCCGAGCAGCCCTGGTGGCTAGCTGTCTCCTGGGGGGCTTCTTCCTCCAGTAGATTTTACGGGCGGTCTGCTTGGTTCTTGCCATCGCTCTTTATTATTCTGTCTTATATTTCTTTCACGCCGCCTAAACTCCAGCCCGGCACCCGCTTCGTTTTCGCTACAGCTCCCGGTATGTCGAGTTTCCCATTAGCACCGGGCGGCGGCCAAGTGCTAGCTAGCACTAGCTCCTCCCCGCTGTAACGTCTCCCGCTGCAAACCGTGGCTCCGTCCGCCGACCCGGGAGACCCCCGGGGCGATCCGTGCGTCCGTGATATATATACAGAGTGAAAGGTGTAGAAAGAAGAAGGAAGATAAAAAAAAAGGCTGTTGCAACAGGCAGCCGACTCGTGTGGCGCCGCCGGTCCGGCGGAACCGGAACCGGAAAAAAATAATATAGACTTAAAATCCTAACCAGCTGTCACTGAAGAGCTCTCACCTCTGGGAGCAAGGTTGAGCATGGCCCCAGCCCGCACTGAAATTTCCTCCTGAGATGCAGCTGTGAAGTCATACTCCGCTCGGGCCACGACATGGTCATCCTCTCCGCTGGCCCAGTTGGTGCCAGTTTCTTCGGAGACGGAGCTGGAGCTCAGCTTCCAGATAAGATAGGGTACACCCAGGACTACAGCAAAAAACAGTAAGATCGGCCAGGACTTAACTGGCTGCTCCTCCACTCCTTTGGAACCATCTGGAGCAACACTCTCACTTGTGTTTCCCCACAAGGCTTCAACCTCAGGGTCTAACCGCCGCCCGAGTAGTCTCTGCAGCCATTGGTAAAGGTACCTCAATGTGCGCACCAGAGCAAACGTTGACAAAACTCTGCTGAGTTGCACACGCAGCCGTGTCATGTGGTTGACTACATCCAGCACGGCACGGAAACCATTGCGCAGTGCTGAAAAAGTGGCGTCCATCATCATGCTAACTGAAGCGAAAGTCTGCACAATGCTCTCAATGGACTGGAAGGCGCTGCGGCTGCTTTCTTCGGCTTGCTGCACAAACCTGCTGGGGGCAACATCATCCACCGGAGGAAAGTGTCTATACCCTCCAAGACCATAGAGACCATTCCAAGACCATTCACTCCAAGACCATTCACGGGAACATCAATTCACCTATGATGAAAATTGGAGACCTCTCTCATCTTTTAAGTGGGAGAACTTGCACAATTGGTGGCTGACTAAATACTTTTTTACCCCACTGTATACTGCAGGGGTTAAAGCAAAAAAATTTCCTGAGCCTGAACTTTTTTCCTGGGGCAGGGTCATCGGGGTGGACACACACACATTATTTTATATAAACAGCAACAGTGAACTTTATATAATACTCTAAATTGCATTATTTCCATAATTGTTTTGTTCAAAAGAAATAATCTCTAGGCTTCAAAAACTTGCTCTCTATCCTACGGAATGTATGAAAGGTTTTGTGTACATTGAAGGATGAAACACTCACGCAGGGCTCGAGAGGGACCAATTTTCAGCCCAGGAGTTTCATGCCCAAGACCAGCCCACTTTTTGCCAAGTGGAGGAAATTGGAGCAAAAGTTCTATTTCTATCCAATAGTTTTTATTGCAGACATGTTTTGGCAAGAATATAGAACTTAGTTCACCTCAGTAAACGAGCTGAAAAATAAATGAGAAACTGAAAGATAAATCACTAACGGGAACATCAATTCAGTTCAGTGGCATAAAAATTCTTGTGAATTTTAGTTTAAGAAGTGTGGTTTTTTGTGGGGAGTGCTTCGTGAGTATGGGGTATTGGGCTTGTTGTTACGAGCTATCCAGTCTCTGTATGACCATTGTGAGAGTTTGGTTCGTATTATTAAATGCCCCACCAGAGGAAAGAACACACTGGATCACTGTTACACTACAGTGAAAGACGCGTATCGTGCTGTTCCCCGCGCTGTGCTCGGACTATCTGATCACGTGATGGTCCACCTCATTCCCACATACAGACAGAGACTGAAGCTCACTAAACCTGTTGTGACCACTACGAAGGAATTGACCAGTGAAGCTGGGGAGAAGCTGAACACGTGCATGGAAATAACTGACTGGGGCATGTTTAAAGGAGCCACGCATGATCTGAATGAGTACACGGACACTGTGAACTCATATATCCACTTTTGTGAGGAGAGCATTCTTCCATTGCGCACCAGGGTGAGGTACTCTAATGATAAGCCCTGGTTCACTGCTAAGCTCAGACAGATCAGGAAGGAGAAGGAAGCAGCATTGGAAAGTGGAGACAGAGACTGCTACAGGGAGGTCAAATATCAGTTTAACAGAGAGCTGAAGAGAGCTAAATCTGCGTATTCTGAGAGACTCCAGCAGCAGCTCACTGCTAACGACTCTGCTTCTGTGTGGAGAGGACTGAGGCAAATCACCAATTATCGGCCTCAGGCTTCTAAAGGTCAGGATGACAAAGCCCTTTGTCAAAGACTGTCCCAACATTACGCCCGTTTTGACACCTCGTCGGCTGTGTCCAACTCCCCCCTCCCCCAGGCTCCACTGCCTCCTCGGTCCCTACTTCATCAAAAGCGGTCCCCCCCTCCCCCCCCTGCCCTTGTCATCAGTGAGCAGGATGTACACAGACAGTTCTCCAGACTGAACCCGCGCAAGGCCCCCGGTCCAGACGGCGTGTCTCCCTCCACCCTGAGACACTGTGCGAAAGAGCTGGCTCCTGTCTTCACAGACATTTTTAACACCTCCCTTAAGCTATGCCACGTGCCGACCTGCCTCAAATCCTCCACCATCATTCCTGTCCCCAAGAAGCCACAGATCACTGGACTTAACGACTACAGACCTGTAGCGCTCACCTCTGTAGTCATGAAGTCCTTTAAGCGCCTGGTCCTGCCCCACCTCAAGTCCATCACCACTCCCCTCCTGGACCCGCTGCAGTTTGCCTACCGAGCCAACAGGTCTGTGGACGACGCAGTCAACCTGGCCCTCCACTCCATCCTGCAGCACCTGGACTCCCCAGGAACCCACGCCAGGATCCTGTTTGTGGACTTCAGCTCTGCATTCAACACCATCCGCCCCGCTCTGCTCCAGGACAAGCTGTCCCTGCTCGGCGTGCCTGACTCCCTCTGCAGGTGGATCACCAACTTCCTGACGGACCGGAGGCAGCATGTGCGGCTGGGAAAGACTGTCTCTGACTCTGTCAGCATCAGCACCGGATCACCCCAGGGCTGTGTACTTTCCCCCCTACTCTTCTCCCTTTATACCAACTCCTGCACCTCCAGCCACCAGTCTGTTAAGCTGATCAAGTTTGCGGACGACACCACCCTCATCGGGCTCATCTCCAACGGTGACGAGTCCGTCTACAGGAGAGAGGTGGCCCAGCTGGCGTCCTGGTGCAGCCACAACAACCTGCAGCTGAACGCTCTGAAGACAGTGGAGATGATCGTGGACTTCAGGAAAGTCACAACCCCTCTGCCCCCCCCTCACCATCACAGGCTCTCCCATCACCACTGCAGATTCCTTCCGCTTCTTGGGCACCACCATCACCCGGGACCTCAAATGGGAGCCGACCATCAGCTCCCTCATCAAAAAGGCCCAGCAGAGGATGTTCTTCCTGCGGCAGCTGAGGAAGCTCAAGCTACCCACCAAGATGTTAGTGCAGTTCTACACAGCCATCATCGAGTCCATCCTCACCACCTCCATAACCATGTGGTACGCAGGAGCCACTGCCAGGGACAGACTAAGGCTGCAGCGCATCGTGCGCACTGCTGAGAAGGTGATCGGCTGCAAGCTCCCATCTCTCCAGGACCTGTACATCTCCAGGACCCAGAGGCGTGCAGGTCGGATCATAGCCGATCCTTCACACCCTGGTCACGTACTGTTTGCCCCTCTCCCCTCAGGTAGAAGACTTCGGTCCATTCAGACTAAAACCTCCCGGCACATGAACAGCTTCTTGCCCTCTGCCATCAGACTGCTGAACACTAAGTGACTTATTGACTCTCGTGCACTATGTACAGCAGCTCAACCAGACTCATGTCAATCATCACTGTTTCTGTTGCATTACCGACTGCACTATGTGGTACGCCACAATATCTGCTGCTCGCTAATATATTTAAAAACTGCTTTGACCAGTATTACTCATTCTTATTCTACACTTATTGCATGTATAGTTTTTTATTTCTTTTATCTTATCATGTTTAATGTTGCAGCATTGCACCGAGACAAATTCCTAGTTTGTGTACTACATGAACAATGGCAATAAATCTGATTCTGATTCGTATTGCCAACACTCAGTCGGACTCATTCCCAGTGAGAATTGGACTCCGCCAGGGCTGCTCTTTATCACCAATCCTGTTCATAATTTTTATGGACAGGACTTTTAGGTGCAGCCAGGGAACGGAGGGTGTCATGCTTGGTGACCACAGGATCTCATCTCTGTTGTTTGCAAACGATGTTGTTCTGTTGGCTTCATCCAGCAATAACCTACAGGTCTTACTGGGACGGTTTGCTACTGAGTGTGAAGCGGCTGGGATGAGAATCAGCACCTTCAAGTCCGAGTCCATGGTCCTCAGCCGGAAAAAGGTGGATTGTCCTCTCCGGGTTGGGGACAGGCTCCTGCCCCAAGCGGAGGAGTTTAAGTATCTCGGGGTCTTATTCACGAGTGAGAGGAGAATAGAGCGAGAGATTGACAGACGGATCAGAGAAGCATTTGCAGTGATGCGGACGTTGTACTGGTCTGTTGTGGTGAAGAGGGAGCTAAGTTCTAAGGCAAAGCTGTCGATTTACCGGTCAATCTACACTTCTACCTTCACTTATGGTCATGAGTTTTGGGTAATGACCAAAAGAATGAGATCGCGGATACAAGGGGCTGAAATGAGCTTCCTTCGTAGGATTGCTGGACTCACCCTAAGAGATAGGGTAAGGAGCTCAGTCATCCGGGAGAGGCTCAGAGTAGAACCGCTGCTCCTCCACATTTAAAGGAGCCAGTTGAGGTGGTATGGGCATCTGATCAGGATGCCTCCTGGACGCCTCCCACTTGAGGTGTTTCGGGCACATCCCACTGGGAGGAGACCCCGGGGCAGACCCAGGACTCGCTGGAGAGACTGTGTCTCCCAGCTGGTCTGGGAACACTTTGGTGTCCTCTCTGGAGAGCTGGAGCAGGTGGCTGGGGAGAGGAAAGTCTGGGCTTCTCTGTTTGAACTGCTGCCTCCGTGACCCGAACCTCCGGAAAAGCGGTAGAAGATGGCTGGATGGATGGATCTTGTGAATTTACCATTATTTTTTGTAGAAATGTGCCATTTCTACCTGCATTCATTATGTTTTTCATAAAAAATTGTAACTTTTTCTCACAAATTTTCTATTTTACTTGTAAATTGGCCCTTTGTCATATTTTACAGCTTTATTCTTGCTAATTTATCCACCTTATTCCTAGCCCCCATGGTGTCTTGCGTGAATAATGTGTGCAACGTCCAGTACTAGTTTAGAACGTGGATTTGTCATTGAAATGGGATGCTTTTCCTTGTTAAAAAAACAATGACTTTGGCATCAGAAATGTGACTACACGATCATTTGGGAGTGGGAAGATGACCTTAAAAAGTGGCCTGGCAGACAGTAGCTCTGTTAGTTAGCTCCGCTGCTAAGATGCTAATGCTGTAAACAAATAAAAGCTGAGATAAATCAATATCTCCACCGCAATAAAGTTGGTCATATTTTGTTAAAAGATGTTGGACATAATCTTAATTTAGCTTATAGCAGATATAGAATGTAGTCAGAGCCACAAAGAACAACAACACTGTGTTTGGCTGTTGTGGTAGCTGTCCATTTTACCAAGACATTAGAATGCTCATGCTGCTGTCATGCTGTGAATGCTTGTTATTTAACTTAGCATGTATTTTTATTGATCTCTATTTTATAATAATTTAAAAATTAATTAATGCATGCAAAAGCAGCTAATATTAAGTCCACATAATTGCACTGCAAAACTGAGCAGTGCAACGAGTGCAACAAAAACTATTTAATATCTTTCCTTAATCATTAATCCTTAGGAAGCAAATTAATAACTATTTTTATTTAATTATTTATTTATTATTTTACTTCATGCAGCCTTGCATGAAGTAAAGTTTACTTCATGCAGCCTTGCATGAAGTAAAATATCTGTACAATCTGTGACATCCATACAAGTCAATTCAAAACGTACCAAGTGCTCTTGTGTCTGTCCTGTGTCTGTACCACCGATCACGACGAACCAACAGTCCTTTTTAATTTTAGGTGCATGATCTACGCATTGCTATTGAAGCCACAGATTTAGCGGTGCTTGTTTGTCAGGAGCCTCCATTTATCCAGTCTATGGCACAACCATGAGCAGCAAGTACCAGAACCACACAAAAACATTCAAAAATACAACAACGACAAGCATGGAAATTAGCTACCACTTGACTGCAAAACACATATGTGGACTATATATTAAAAAAAATTTTGAATTTAAAAAAAAAAAAAACACGCTATTCTAAATGTCCCGCTACTCCATTATTGTTGACTGACTTAACACTACTTCCGACTGAAAGCGGAAGTTGTCCACATAATCATTTCTACAGCAGCACTCTCAGGAATAAGGTGGATACTTAATTTGCATTTATAGGCTTTACCTTACACTAAATTTATGAGTCCACCACCACTACCATCCCCCTTGTTAAAAAATAACAAATCACCTGAGAACAAGCAAGGTTTTTTCTTCATTCAGCAACATCTACTGTGAAAACAGACTTTTTCACCAAACTGTGCCCACAAAAATCTGCATGGAGCAGTATTTGATCTTAAAATCAAGATAATAGGTAACTACTAGGAATGTTTAGGCTATTATAAATATGCAGCTTTTTCATATTAACATATACTGTAGGCTCACGTAGCTAACTTTTTCTTGGAAATTTAGAACTTTAAAAATCTTCGAGATGAGGAATTAATTAGTTTTTCATTTTATGAGAAAAATACGTGGGAGTCAGAAGTGTGAACTATTTGATGGCAGCTAAATATTACAGAATTTATTCTGAGAGTCACTTCATTAACCTGAGGCGCTGAAAATCTCACAGCCTCTCTTGCTGTAGCAAGAACACACTCCTCTGCAGCCTCCTCTCCTCACAAGTGCCGTGTGACTCCTTTTTTCTTCCTCTTCTATCAATTTCTGCCATTTGTTGACCACCAAATGTAAACACACCTTCTGGAGTCCTGCGCCCTGTTGAATGCTGTCAGTCTGTCTTTCAGTCCGACCAGTCATTACTGGGACCAAATTCTGAGGGATGCTCTGGTGTGTAGTTTAGTTAGGCAGATTTAGGGCTATTAAACATCAGAATAGTGCTAACAACATGCCTGCCGCAGATCATCAGATTATATTGATGTTAATTAATTATACTTCCAACTAGAACAGCGGCCCACTGAGATATGGGCCACTCCGGTCCTGCACTCGCACCTCCAGTTCACTCACTTGTATGCTGTCACTACCTGAATTAGGAGTCAATAGGATCTGCCATCTTGGATTGCTACACACGGCAACAACGCTTGGACAAAAAGTAGTTCTGTGTATAGGAATAGGAAGTAAATCTTTTGTTTTTACAGGAGTATCATTTTTCCCCACAGCCAAACGGTACACGCTGGAAATCCGGCACGGTGCCAGAAAACTTTAAGCCCTGTATACTGTGTAAATACAATCAAAACCTCTTTACACAAGAGGGGTATATTCTGGCCTAGGCTATTTTACATCCCCAGGTATAGTTTGGCCTAGGACAGTTTAACCCCTGGGGTATACTCTGGCCTGGGCCAAGCTATACCCAGGTTTAATCTAGGCAGGGGTTAATTTGGCCTGTTACACCAGGTTGGACTAACAGGACAGACTGTGTCAGTTTCACAGCAGCCAGAGACGGTCAGACAGCTGCTGTAGACTTCAGGGGAGTAAATGAAACATGCTCTTAATAGAAACCTCTCACTCTCAGCCACTGTGATATTTGTGTAATTGTGGCACACACAGTTGTCTGCTGCAGCTTTGAAAATAATTTATTAATGTCAGAATAATGACAGACAGCCTTCTGATTCATTTCCACTCTGTTGCTGTGCTGTGACGTGGTGACGGTGACACCTACTTCATCGCATGCTTATCCACGTTTCCTATTCAAATGTCTGCTGAGGTGAGGTTACCAACGACCCACGTCACTTGCAGGATCATTGAGCCCATGTCAAGCAGCGTGAGTAACCCATCAAGTAACCATATCCAGAAAAACAGAGGAAGCCTGGTTCATACTGGATTTACCTGGATTGCCAGGTACTCTGAAAGGGGTCAATGTTTAACATGTAACAGATAAAGCAGCTCTCAATCTGTTTTCCTGATAAAACAGTCTACCAGTGCATCTCAGCAAATTAGAACACCGTGAATGTTATATTTTATATTTTGTTTGTTATATTTTTTGTAATATAACTAAAAAAAAGATAAACTTTGATATATTAATTACACAATTGTAATATTTCAAACCTTTCTGAATAAATTTTATGATATTGATTAGGTTTGTTAAAAATTAAATAAAAATCATTACATTTTAATTTACTGAGATGCACCAGCACACAGTACACATTATACAGTACAGAATTTCTTAACCACAAAAACATGCCATTGTCTGTAGTGAAAATGCAAATGGTACAATACAGTATCTCACAAAAGTGAGTACACCCCTCACATTTTTGTAAAAAATTTATTATATCTTTTCATGGGACAACACTGAAGATATGATACTTTGATACAATGTAAAGTAGTCAGTGTGCAGCTTATATAACAGTGTAAATTTGCTCTCCCCTCAAAATAACTCAACACACAGCCATTAATGTCTAAACCGCTGGCAACAAAAGCGAGTACACCCCTAAGTGAAAATGTCCAAATTGTCCCCAAAGTGTCAATATTTTGCGTGACCACCATTATTTTCCAGCACTGCCTTAACTCTCTTGGACATGGAGCTCACTAGAGCTTCACAGGTTGCCACTGGAATCCTCTTCCACTCCTCCATGATGACATCGCAGAGCTGGTGGATGTTAGAGACCTTGCGCTCCTCTACCTTCCATTTGAGAATGCCCCACAGATGCTCAATAGGGTTTAGGTCTGGAGACATGCTTGGCCAGTCCATCACCTTTACCCTCAGTTTCTTTAACAAGACAGTGGTCATCTTGGAGGTGTGTTTGGGGTCGTTATCATGTTGGAATACTGCCCTGCGGCCCAGTTTCCGAGGGGAGGGGATCATGCTCTGCTTCAGTATGTCATAGTACATGTTAGCATTCATGGTTCCCTCAATGAACTGTAGCTCCCCAGTGCCGGCAGCACTCATGCAGCCCCAAACCATGACACTTCCACCACCATACTTGACTGTAGGCAAGACACACTTGTCTTTGTACTCCTCACTTGGTTGCCGCCACACACGCTTGACACCATCTGAACCAAATAAATTTATGTTGGTCTCATCAGACCACAAGACATGGTTCCAGTAATCCTTGTCCTTAGTCTGTTTGTCTTCAGCAAACTGTTTGCGGGCTTTCTTGTGCATCATCTTTAAAAGGGGCTTCCTTCTGGGATGACAGCCATGCAGACCAGTTTGATGCAGTGTGCGGCATATGGTCTGAGCACCGACAGGCTGACCCCCCACCCCTTCAACCTCTGCAGCAATGCTGGCAGCAGTCATACGTCTATTTTCAAAAGACAATCTCTAGATATGATGCTGAGCACGTGCACTCAACTTCTTTGGTTAACCATGGCGAGGCCTGTTCTGAGTGGAACCTGTCCTGTTAAACCGCTGTATGATCTTGGCCACCATGCTGCAGCTCAGTTTCAGGGTGTTGGCAATCTTCTTATAGCCTAGGCCATCTTTATGTAGAGCAACAATTCTTTTTTTCAGATCCTCAGAGAGTTCTTTGCCATGAGGTGCCATGTTGAACTTCCAGTGGCCAGCATGAGAGAGTATGAGAGCGATAACACCAAATTTAACACACCTGCTCCCCATTCACACCTGACACCTTGTAACACTAATGAGTCACATAACACTGGGGAGGGAAAATGGCTAATTGGGCACAATTTGGACGTTTTCATTTAGGGGTATACTCACTTTTGTTGCCAACGATTTAGACATTAATGGCTGTGTGTTGTTATTTTGAGGGGACAGCAAATTTACACCGTTTTACAAGCTGTACACTGACTATATTGTATCAAAGTGTCATATCTTCAATGTTGTCCCATGAAAAGATATAATAAAATATTTACAAAAATGTGAGGGGTGTACTCACTTTTGTGAGATACTGTAAATCACTGAGGAATAGGATGTTCATGTTTTATTCTGTACATAAAAACATTAATTAGCTTTTTATGTCATGGATAAAATGACCATACTGTACCGAGGGAAATTCAGATTCTCAAGGAAATAAGGTGAATCAACTGATGATTAATGAATTATTTGATAACTTGCATCACTCGTACTTATCAATTTGAAAATAGTTTTCCATAGGTTGTCTGTAAGTAAATGATTTAAAATCATGCTCCCTGTAGGGAGCTTGAAATAAGGAAGCGAAGTGATTTTATAAATCAGGTTTATTGTCGGCTTCCAATCCCCAACATGTCTCATCTCAATGCAGAAGCAGAAAAGAGGCTGAGCGCAGTCAGACTTTCGTACTTATACATCACATAACAAAAGACATCGCATAACAAAAGCCGACATCACACATCCGCGTTATCTCCTTCCATTGTCCTCTCCTCCACCTGACCCTGGGGGGTCAGGAAGTCCATTCAGGTCTCCACCGCTGAGTCTCCGTCTGCTCGTTGATCTTCGCCGGTGGTCGAGACCTATTGTCCTGCTCTGAGACGTGAGGTCATTCCACATATGCAATCTCTAAACATTCCTCTTGTGTCTATACATATGTAGGTATGGATATATGAATAATATAAGCCACAGCCCCCCCCCCAAAACGTCTAAGAAAAGGACAATAAAATTAAGTTCACAGCTTAAGGTAACATCCATGACATATTACTTTTTTCCGGTTCCGGTTCCGCCGGACCGGTGGCGCCACACGAGTAGGCTGCCCGTTGCAACAGCCTTTTTTTTTATCTTCCTTCTTCTTTCTACACCTTTCACTCTGTATATATATCACGGACGCACGGATCGCCCCGGGGGTCTCCCGGGTCGGCGGACGGAGCCACGGTTTGCAGCGGGAGACGCTACAGCGGGGAGGAGCTAGTGCTAGCTAGCACTTGGCCGCCGCCCGGTGCTAATGGGAAACTCGACATACCGGGAGCTGTAGCGAAAACGACGCGGGTGCCGGGCTGGAGTTTAGGCGGCGTGCAAGAAATATAAGACAGAATAATAAAGAGCGATGGCAAGAACCAAGCAGACTGCCCGTAAAATCTACTGGAGGAAGAAGCCCCCCAGGAGACAGCTAGCCACCAGGGCTGCTCGGAGAGGTGCTCCGGCCACCGGCAGAGTGAAGAGGCCTCGCCGTCACAGGCCCGTGGCTCTGAGAGAGATCCGTCGCTGCCAGAAATCCACGGAGCTGCTCATCCGTAAGCTGCCCGTCCAGCGCCTGGTGAGGGAGATCGCTCAGGACTTCAAGACCGTCCTGCGTTTCCTGAGCTTCGCCGTCATGGCTCTGCAGGAGACCAGCGAGGCCCACCTGGTGGCCTCTTCTTCGCTAAGGGGGTCACCATCATGCCCAAAGACTTCCAGCTGGCCCGCTGCATCCGCGGAGAGAGAGCTTAGACTTTCTGCTGCACATTCACCAACCAACCATAATGCTCTGCACTGTGTGTCTATATATATATATACAGTATATTTATAGTAATATGGACATATGTTTACTAGATGTTGTTTTTTCTTGCCTTCTGATTGTTGCTCTGAGTGTTGCTATCCCTGTGCTGTTGCAATCCTGGAATTTCCCCATTGTGGGACTAATAAAGGCTTATCTTATCTTATCTTATCTTATATTATACCGTTATTCACATCAACAGGAAAAAGGGAAAAATATCCTCAGCAGCCATGCTAACCTTCAAGCTATACAGCATGTTCATGTTAAAAATTCATTGGCAACAACAACAGTATAGTCTATGTCATATGTCAGCCCTAACTCTGCAACGGCAAAATTCGACAGCATAGCTTACAACCCCTTGTCAATTTTACATCAGTCTATGTGTCATCTGGGTTTCAATCTTCTCCCAAATCTGCTGTAGGCCCGCCTTGGCGTCCTGGCGGGGCCGTCCTGAAAGGAATCTGCAGCTTGGGGAGGACAGTGGTTATTTGGTCCTTGCGGGGAGGTTGAGGTGTGTCTCTTGGGGGGGATCTACCCCGTCGAGGTGCTCTCGCCACCCGTGCAGGTTCGTCGCTCAACATGAAGGCAGGCTTAAGTCTGTCAATACTGACTGTTTCTTTTCTGTCCCCTAAATCAAGCACAAAATGCTTATCACCAAGTTCCAGCACTCTATATGGTCCATCATATGGTGGGCGGAGGGTTGGTTTTAAAGCTTCGTGCCTAACAAAAACGAACTCAGCGTTTTTCAAAGCTTGGAGAACAAAAACCCGCGGAAAAGAGTGATGTACGGGTCCGGGGAGCGTGTCCGGTCCCGTGCTGCTTAGGGGCCTCAGGGCTGGGAGGCGCCCGGGCTCTGGATGTTCTGGTAAGAACTCACCCGGGAGCCTGAGAGGTTGTGCGAAAACTAATTCTGCCAGGGAGGCGTCTAGATCCTCCTTAGGCGCAGAACGCAACCCTAATAAAACCCAAGGGAAGTTTATTTACCCAATCTGTATCCGTCAGTGAGGCCCTGAGGGCGGCCTTTAAAGACCTATGAAAACGCTTGCATAACCCGTTAGCCTGAGGGTGATACGCGGTGGTGCGATGAATTGTTGCCCCTAAGCTGCTGGCCATGGCTGATCATAGCTCTGAGACAAATTGAGGCCCCCTATCGGACGTGATGTCCGATGGGACGCCGAAACGCGCCACCCAGGTTGTTAAAAAAACGCGAGCGACTTCCGCGGCCGTGGTTGACGCCAGCGGGACCGCTTCTGGCCAGCGCGTGGTCTGGTCTACCATTGTTAAAAGGTGTGTGAACCCCTGAGACGACGGCAATGGGCCCACGAGGTCGACGTGTACGTGGTCAAACCTCCTGGCCGGGATTCGGAAGGGTTCCAGAGGAGCTTTCGTGTGTTTGTGAATTTTGGCGCGTTGGCAAGACATGCAAGTCTTCGCCCACTCCTTTACATTTTTACGCAGGCCTGGCCAAACAAACTTCTCCGCGACCATTTTCACCGAGGCGCGCACCCCTGGGTGCGCGAGGGAGTGCACCGAGTCAAAAACGCGGCAGCGCCACGCAGCTGGGACTACTGGGCGAGGTCGACCGGTTGACACGTCGCAGATTAGGGGGGGCACACCGTCACGCAAACCCCTTTCCTCCAGACTTAACCCTGTTGGTCCAGACTGGAGCGCGCGCACGTCCGCGTCACTGCTTTGTTCCGCTGCCATGGCCGCATAATCTATCCCTACGTGAATTGGGGCCGCGTACGCGTCTGCGTTGGCCATGAGCTCTGCGGCTGCGGTAGTATAATCTGCTTCCTCGTGCCCTGACGATGTCACGGCGCGGGAGAGGCAATCTGCCACCACATTAAGTTTGCCTGCCACGTGTCGAATATCTGTGGTAAACTCTGAAATTGCAGCCAGCTGTCTTTGTTGCCTGCCCGACCATGGTTCTGAAATTTTAGCCATCGCAAAAGTGAGTGGTTTGTGGTCTACAAAAACCATGAAACGCCGCCCTTCCAGCCAGAACTGGAAATGGCGGATGGATAAATGAAGCTCTAGCAGCTCTCTGTCAAAAGTGCTGTATTTGTGCTCGGTTTGGTTTAAGGATTTGCTAAAAAATGCTAGCGGTTGCCAGGTTCTGCCGACATGTTGTTCCACAACCGCCCCTATGGCCAGGTCTGAAGCGTCTGTGGTCAGCGCTATGCGGGCCGAGGGATCGGGGTGGACTAACAATGCGGCATCCGCTAGTGCTCTTTTTACTTCCGCGAAGGCGCGTTCCCGCTCCGGGGTCCATTCGACCGCGTTGGAGGGCTTTTGTTTTCTGAGCGCGGCATATAGGGGCTGCATGAGTTGAGCTGCGCGAGGGAGGAAACGGTTGTAAAAATTTACCATTCCTAAAAATTCCTGTAGCGATCTGACCGTTTGTGGTCGGGGGAAATTTGCTACCGCGCGCACTTTGTCCGACAATGGAACTGCCCCTTCTGGTGAAACTCTGTGTCCCAAAAAATCAATTTGTGACACGCCGAATCGGCATTTGGCCGGGTTAATTATTAACCCGTGCTCTTCTAGCCTCTGAAAAACTGTAGTGAGGTGTTGTTCGTGTTCTTCCTCCGACGTGCTGGCTACCAGAATATCGTCGAGGTAGACGAACACAAAGGGGAGGTCACGTAATACTGCGTCCATCATACGCTGAAAAGTTTGAGCAGCGCCTTTGAGGCCAAACGGCATTCGCAAAAATTCAAAAAGACCAAAAGGGGTTATTACAGCCGTTTTAGGGACGTCTTCAGGTCGAACCGAAACTTGGTGGTAGCCGCGGACCAGGTCTATTTTAGAAAAATGTGCGCACCCGCCAGATGTAGTGAAAAATCCTGAATGTGAGGGATTGGGTAGCGGTCATGTGCTGTCGCATTGTTTAATCTGCGATAATCACCGCAAGGTCTCCAGGAACCGTCGGTTTTCGGGACCATATGCAGTGGCGATGCCCAAGGGCTTTTCGAGCGCCGAATAATGCCCAGTTTTTCCAGGCTGGCAAACTTGTCGCGTGCTATGGCGAGCTTGGTCGCGTCTAAGCGCCGAGCTTTAGCGAAAACAGGTGGGCCCATTGTGGGAATGAAGTGTTCCACCCCGTGTTTCGCTACTGTTGCCGAAAATTTGGGAACTGTGAGTGCTGGAAATTGGGTGAGGAGTTGGTCAAACTTACCTCCTGCTGTGGCGATGCTGGCCTGCACGGGTGGTGGGGACACTCGAGCTGAACAGGGGATAGAAGAAAATGACAGTGCATTAACTAAGCGTCTGTTTGCAAGATCGACTAACAACCCATGTGCACATAAGAAATCAGCGCCCAACAAGTTAAAACTCACCGCCGCTATAATAAAGGTCCACCTATAGGTGCGGCCGTGAATGGACAGAGGCAGGTTTCTTTCACCAAAAGTGTTGATGATCGAGCCGTTAGCTGCCATTGCTCCATTTCCACGGGGTCCTGTTGCCCGGTCTGCGTAGGACGGGGTGATGAAGCTCACCTGAGCTCCGGTGTCAATGAGGAACTGTCTCCCGGAGCGTCCGTCAGTCACGTAGAGCAGCTTGTTTGTCTCGCCGAGAGCCGTAGCTGCTAACGGTTCCCGGCTTTGAAGTTTCCCGAGCTCTTGAAACTGCAGGGGGGGCACGCATTTGTATGCCCTCTCGGCGAAACGTCGATGGTAGTAGCAGAGGTCATCCCGTTTGCTGCGCCTTGGTCGCGTCGCTGCCATGGTGGGCGGGTTCTGCTCCGTCGCCTGTGATTCTCCGATGCTCTGGGCTTCCACGGCGAGATCTGCCGATGCTGCTGTGGCCATCTGCTCGCCGCAGGAGTTGATGAGCTGCTGCGCTTCTCGGGCAAGCGCGCGGAAGTCCTGCTGGGTCTTACACCGCATGTTGGCCAGGATCCCTCTCATGTGTGTCGGCAGAGTGCTGAGGAAGATGTGTTGAAAGAGGAAGTTGTCGTTGTCTGCCTCCCTCAGCTGCAGCATGTCTTCCATGAGGGCCATCGGTCTGCGCCCCTCGTGGCCGTAAATCGCCAGTATCCTCCCGGCCCTTTCCTCGGCCGAGGGGACGAAACTCTAGATGAGGGTCGCCTTCAGTTCCTTGTATTTGTCGTTGGCGGGCGGCTGTTGTATAACGCTTCGCGCGCATCGTGCTGTGGCGGCATCGAGTCTGGCGACGATGTGGTAAAATTTGGTCTCGTCAGCCGTCACCCCTGCGAGTGCAAACTGAGCCTCAGCCTGCTGGAACCACGAGTTCGGGTCATTTTGCCAGAACTCTGGGAGTTTGACGGCGACGGCGCTTGCTTGGGCTGACTCTGACGAGTCTGCAGCGCGAGAACGTCTTTCGTCCATTCTCACGTCTGGTCACCAATGTAGGGAGCTTGAAATAAGGAAGCGAAGTGATTTTATAAATCAGGTTTATTGTCGGCTTCCAATCCCCAACATGTCTCATCTCAGTGCAGAAGCAGAAAAGAGGCTGAGCGCAGTCAGACCTTCGTACTTATACATCACATAACAAAAGACATCGCATAACAAAAGCCGACATCACACATCCGCGTTATCTCCTTCCATTGTCCTCTCTCTCCTCCACCTGACCCTGGGGGGTCAGGAAGTCCATTCAGGTCTCCACCGCTGAGTCTCCGCCTGCTCGTTGATCTTCGCCGGTGGTCGAGACCTATTGTCCTGCTCTGAGACGTGAGGTCATTCCACATATGCAATCTCTAAACATTCCTCTTGTGTCTATACATATGTAGGTATGGATATATGAATAATATAAGCCACACTCCCAAGCAGTTTTACTTTTGTCCATAGAAGCATGCCTTACTTTTTAATTTTAGCTTTATTTATACAGGGGAGATCCACTGAGAGGCAACCTCTCTTTTTCAAGGATGCCCTGTTCAGATTCACACAGTTCCACACTCACACCTGAAAGCAGCCCAATACAATGACAGACTGACCTGTGCCTACTGGGCAGCTTCACTGCAGCCGATGAGGTTCAGGGCCTTGCTCAAGGGCACCACAGTGGGGTTAATGAGGCCAGTTCAGAGACTGAACCGGCAACCTTCCAGTCACCAGTCTGCATCCCTAACCATTAGGGCCACATTATACCCATCAGCTTATTATAAATAATGCCAGGCACCCTTTTATGTGAGGGGTGTAATCTAAAAAGTTATCAAGCGTGTTTATATCAGGTAATTCAGGAAAACTTGGTATTTAAAAATGAAGAAAATGTCTAACTTATAGATACCAAAAAAATTGGGAGTTGGGTAATTTGAATTTTTTCAGTCTTCCAAATGACATAAACTTATCAGTAAAAAGATCTCTAAAAGACACAATTACCCCTTATATGCCATTCTTTAAACACAGGGTCCAAAACAGAAGGATAAAAAAGTGTTTGAATAAAATAGGACTAGAAAGGGAGAAACCGTATGCTTAACAACTGCATCACTGATTGATAACCTTGCAGGAAGAGGAAGTGAGCCGCCAAGCAATTAATTAATAAACTATTTTATTAATATCTTATTTGTTTAAGATGGACAAATAGTTACATTAGCACCCTATCATTTATCTTATGGAATGGTGACAAGCATTGCAATTTTCGTCAGGGTTTGAAAAAAAAATTGCAAAACAGTTCTCAAACTGTTTTTAAGGTTGCAAACAGCTTTTCTTGTCTTTTTAAAATAGCTGTTAGAATTTGCAAATGGCTGTAATGTGTGTTGCTAAAGTTCTTTTTGGTTCACCAAGTCGTGAGCATTAGCAACTGTTAAAGGTTCACACTACAATGTTTGGACCGACTTTTACTGACATTTTGGCAAACGTCTGGCTCTGCTGGGAAAAGTTAATGATTGCTGGTGTTTGTTGGCAAACGGTGGTGAAAGCTGTGTTCTTTGAAAATTTTCAGCCTGCTGAAAATTTGCCAAGGTTTGGAAATACACATTGGTGAAAGTTGGGCTCAGTTTGTAAAAGTTCCTGAGCGCTGGGCTAAGTTATACAGAGTTTACCTAAATCACTTAAGTTAAAGCTGGGTTCACACTATAGTGTTTGGACCGACTTTTAAAGACGTTTTGAAAAATCAGAGAAATTATTTGAAATATCGGTGAAATTACATTCGTAAGCAGGTTTTTTTTTAATCTAGTGCACACCAACTTTTACGAACTTTAGGAATTTTTGTTAGCATTTGCCAGCGTTGCATTCAGCGTTGGCAAGTTTTTGCCAACTTAGGCTAGCGTAAGTGTAGTAGTGTTGTCAGAGGTCGTGAGAGAAACAAGCAACCAGCTCTATGGAAACAAGCCCCAAAAAGTCCAACAGCCAACCTACCACAATGTGTAAAAGAGAGGCTGCTTGATAATAGTATAGATATATCGATTTATTTTTGTTTACAGTGAATTGACTGTAAACACAGTCAGCATTGGATAACTGAATTTTATAAACTCTAATTAAAGGAAAATGCATATGCATTCTGCATAAGCAACAGTAAAGTTGACAGTCAACAAAAAAACTGAAAAACTGTAATCGTGTTTAGTGATGTGGGATGATGGGAGTTGTTGTCTGCTAGTCCTTTAAACAAAAACTAAATATAACTCTGTTATTATATGACAGCCAGCAACTTTAATTATGTGGAAAATTATCTTTTAAACTGACAAATATATGTGTAACTCGTGGCAAAATTTTATCGGGATCAAAAGATAATTTCGCTCTTGCCATTCATTTCAATGGAGAATTTTTTCAATTTAGGTTCCCATATGCGATAAATATACTATAAGAAGCATTATGCAGACAGTGGGAATATCTACAGGTCAATGTTTTGGGGCAGCTCAGTATCAAGGGTTAAATTGGCAACAGATTTGGTCAGTTAGTGATAATTTTTTTGTTAACAAGGAAAATGAAATTTCTTATAAAATTTTGCATCATATATACCCTGTTAAAGATTTATTTGAAAGGTTTGGACTCGAAATAGATTATTCTTGTGCTTTTTGTGGACTGGAAAGAGAGTCGATCTCTCATCTGTTTGTTAACATGGCAAGTCAATGGCATCAATGGCAAGACCATCAGTGACAAGGCTACATTGGCAAATGAATTTAATTCATATGTTGTGGACTCTGTGGAAGACTTAACAAAAAACTTTGTGCTGCCAAATGTGCTCAACAACACAAAATCAATACTTTCAACAGATTCTTTTCACATCGATGAGGTAAATGAGGAGTTAATTGCTGGTATTGTTAAAACACTGTCAAACTCAAAAACTAATGATATCTACAATATGAGCACTTCCTTTCTCAAAACGCACAACAAAATATTAATCAAACCACTGACTCATCTCATTAATCTCTCCATTAGGTCTAGTACATTTCCATCTGGATGGAAAAAAGCTGTTGTCATACCAGTTCATAAATCAGGCAGTAAAGACGATATATGCAATTACCGCCCAATCTCTATTTTACCAGTCCTGTCTAAGGTTCTTGAAAAAGTTGTAGCTACACAGCTGATAGACTATTTACAAGACAGTCAACTTCTTCATCCACATCAATTTGGTTTTAGACCAGGATACTCAACAGAAACAGCAAATTGTTGCCTTATTGAAAATGTCAAACAGTCCTTGGACAGGGGTAATGTGGTAGGGGCTGTTTTTCTAGATCTCAAAAAGGCTTTCGATACTGTACACCACAGTTTGCTTTTATCCAAAATGGTATCTTTTAACTTCTCTCCAGATACATTAGAATGGTTTGCATCTTATCTCCAGAATAGAGAACAGTGTGTAAAAGTTCACCAGGATAAATCCTCATTTTTAAACAACCGTATGGGTATCCCACAAGGGTCCATTCTTGGTCCTTTACTTTTCAGCATTTTCATTAATGACTTACCGCTACACTGCTCAGCTGCAACATGTTAACTTTATGCAGATGATGCAGTTATTTACACAGCTGCCAAGACTCCAGCACAGGCTGCAGATGTACTGTCCATAAGTATGGTTGATGTCCAAGAGTGGCTCTTCCAGAACCATCTATTGCTGAACCTTCAGAAAACAGTTTCAATGTGCTTTTCAATCAAAAAATGTAACCTGCAACGTTTTAAAGTTAATATACATGATCAAGACATCAGTTTAGTTACAGAATTCAAATACCTTGGCACTGTACTAGATCCTCAATTCAAATTTAATCTTTGTATAAAGAAAATTTCTAAAACAGTAAAAAAAAATCTGAACTGCTTTAAATTAATTAGATATTACATACCATACGAAGCAGCTGTACTGTATATGCATTGTAGCATCATCTCACTTTGGCTCAGCAATAATTATTCTTCTGCTTAAAGACATTTTGTTTCATCCAGGAATAACACAAAGAAATGGATTTTCTTCCCCCAGGCCACAGCTGAAATCCCCTTTGTTTTGTTAAAACCAGCCTAAGGAATTTCCCCAATGTCCGGCTTCACTTTTATTGCCCCCATAAAACATGCAACAGATCCACGACTCAGCTAATTTCCTTAAACTCTGGACATGCTGGATTTAACCAGTGAATTTTAAAGTACATTATTACACACTCAATTCCAAACCTTCTTCTTTTCAGAACTATGAAAAGAAAATGGACTCTGATGTTTTAATGTGGAAAATCCATAATATGTGTGAAATGCATTAATCTGTGATTTTATATATATGCATGTTAATGTTTAAATGAATGTTTATTCCTGCATGTTGATTTAGAAGCACTGCTTATAATTTATACTAATCACTAAAGTTATCTTAGTTTAATACATAAAGGGAAATATTTCCCTTTATGTATTTCCCTTATTTCCCATATTTCGTAGGTCCTTCCTACCAACGGCTGTCAGACTGTACAACCTAAGCAGGGCTGCTTGCAGAGATAGCAAAAAGACGTAACAAACTAATAGTTTTTTGAATGCAAAAGATGCAATAGACTTACACAATGGTCCCCTCCGGCATACATCTAGGAACATACCGGTCGCTATGGAGGGTGAGAATATGTATGGGCACATAACCATACCATGTAGGATAACTAAGTAGACGGTTATGCTGTTTCATCCCATCTAGCAACAATGCTCTGCACTGTGTGTGTTTATATATTTACATATTTATTCCATCTAGCTACAATGCTCCGCACTGTGTTTTTATATATCTACATATTATTCCATCTAGCTACATTGCTCCGCACTGTGTGTGTTTATATACTTGCATATTTATTCCACCTAGCTGCAATGCTCCGTACTGTGGGTGTCACGCCGCGCCATTCATCAGCGGCGCCACCTGCTCACGCACCTGACAATCATCAGCGGCGAGGGATAAAGGCCGTCTCGCCCGGAGGCTCGGCCTGAAGCCGTCAGACTTCGTCCCTCACCGTTGTGAGCATACTTCCCTTCAGCGTCACCATTTTGGTAAGAAGATCGCTTACCTCTTTTCTTCAGTCTTCTCCCCTGTGCACAGGTGGATTCCCCAGCGGCGGACATCTCCACTCCATCGCCCAATCCTCGCTGCTGTACAGAGCTCTCCAGGTGGCTGTCTTCCGGGCTTCGCCCCCTTGTTGTGCCAGCTGTCCTGACCCACCAAGTAAGTCCTTCTCTCGCCATAAATCCCTCCTGTGTTGGTGTATGCCCGTCACCCTCTCCCTGTGCTCTCTCCATAGGGTTGCTCGGCTGTACGGTCACCTGCCTCTGTGCCTGGAGCAGACACCATCACCAACACATTTACATCCCGCAGACACACACTCATTCACTCCTGCTGTTAATAAACTCTTTGAACTACTCTAAGCCTGTGTGTGTGCGTCTCCTGAGCCGTGCGTTATGTCAGTACGGCTTCAGCAGAGCGGCTCGGCGGACGGCGGGCTCGCACACCGGTTTTCCACTCTCGAGGCTAGAGTGGATCAAATAGCTTATCAACAACAGGTGATCTTTAATCAATTATTGAATTTAACTAACCGGTTGGGCCGCTTGGATCCTCAACAGCCGTTCCCCCCGGCTCGTCAGGGTGGCGCGGCTCCTGCTGTTCCAGCGGCCGTCCAGCCGGCTCCGGTGGCACCGGTTCGGCTCACACCGATTCCGACCCCCGCCCGCTTTAGCGGTAAGCTCGGCGGAGCGCGGGGGTTCATTATGCAGTGTGAGTCCGTGTTCCACCGTGTGCCCAGAGATTTTCCCTCGGATCACAGTCGGATTGGTTACATAGGGAATCTTCTGGAGGGGCGTGCGTTAACTTGGACCTACGCCGTAATGGCGAGGCCCAGTTATGCCACCCTCACCTATGACCAGTTCGTGAGGCGCTTTCTGGAGGTCTTTGACCATTCTCAAACCGAGACGGTCCAGGTCGATCGGCTCCTCGCTCTCCAGCAGGGAGGCCGGTCGGCAGCGGACTACTCGGTCGACTTCCGGGTAGCGGCGGAGGAATTGGGCTGGGAGGAACGCTCCCTCTGTGGCCTGTTCCTCCGCAGCCTCAATAGTGATCTGAGGGATGAACTGGCTGGACGGGATATCCCTGGGACGCTAGCGGAGCTGACATCCTTAGCGATAAGTTTGGATAACAGGCTGCGCGAGCGCTCCTCGGGGCGGAAGTCTTCTTCTTCTCGCCCTCGTGGAGTCTCGCCGCACCTGTTCCAAGCTCGCCCCCTGGCGGCGCCGCCAGCATTGTGCCCCGAGGAGTCGGAGCCGATGGTGACGGGCTGGACCAAGCTTTCCCCTGCGGAGAAACAACGCCGCCGTGAGTTGGGCCTCTGCATGTATTGCGGAGGTGACCAACACACTGTGGAGCGTTGCCCGCGGAAAGCCAGTCGGCGGGGTCCGCGAATCGCTGTAGGGAGCCTCGCGGATCCCAACCGGTTAGACTCTCTCACTCAATTAAAGCTGCCCATCCGTTTTTGCCACAATCCCACTGGGCACCTCACCCACGCACTGGTGGATTCGGGCGCAGAGGGCAGCTTCATTTCACAAGGCCTGGCAACCCGATTGGGCATCCGCTGTCAGGCATTAAAACACCCCATCTCCCTGGTCCATCTCTCCCGTGCCTCCCTTGGGAGAGTTTCTCACCAAACCATGCCTGTCCCAGTCATCATCTCAGGGAACCACCGGGAGGAGATGGTATTTTACGTCCTGCCCAACTCTGTGTCGCCCGTCATCCTGGGGTATCCCTGGCTACGCCTCCACAACCCTGTCCTGGACTGGAGGTCCGCTGGGGTATCGGCATGGAGTACCTTCTGTATGGGCACCTGCCTTCAGTCCGCTGCCTGCTCCCCATCCGCGGCTCCCCCTGTGGCGGATACAGCACCTCCGGACCTGTCACTGGTGCCTCCAGAATTTCACGACCTGGGTATGGTATTTAGCAAATCGAAAGCTATGTCTCTTCCCCCGCATCGACCATATGACTGTGCCATCAACCTCCGCCAGGGGGCTCCCCTGCCATCTGGTCGGCTCTACAGCCTGTCGGCGCCGGAGAAGGATACCATGAATACATACCTGAAGGAATCTCTGAGCGCTGGGATTATTCGCCCATCGTCGTCACCCGTGGGGGCAGGGTTTTTCTTTGTCGGGAAAAAGGACGGATCCCTCCGCCCCTGCATAGACTACCGAGCGCTGAATGACATCACTGAGAGGGACCGTTACACCCTGCCCCTCATGGACACTGCCTTTCACTCCCTCCAGGGGGCGACCTGGTTTACCAAGCTGGATTTACGCAGCGCTTACCACCTCGTCCGGATCCGGGAGGGAGATGAATGGAAGACAGCCTTCCGTACCCCGAACGGCCACTTTGAGTATCTCGTCATGCCGTTCGGGCTGACCAACGCTCCTGCCGTCTTTCAGCGCCTCATTAATGACGTCCTCCGGGATTTCATCGGCCTTTTTGTGTTCGTCTACCTGGATGACATCCTTATCTTCTCCAGGTCCAGGGACGAGCACCAGGTCCATGTGAGGCGGGTCCTCCAAAGACTGCTGGAGAATCGTCTGTACGTGAAGGCTGAGAAATGCGAATTCTACGCTAGGACCACATCCTTCCTGGGATTCATCATCGCTCAAGATCAGGTGCTCCCAGACCCAGAGAAGGTGAAGGCGGTGGTGGAGTGGCCTACTCCCGCATCCCGGAAGCAGGTGCAACAGTTTGTTGGCTTCGCCAATTTTTACCGCCGCTTTGTCCCAAATTTCAGCTCGATCGTCGGACCGCTGACCCGCCTCACGTCCCCGAAGGTCCCGTTCCGGTGGACTGAAGAGGTCGCTGCTGCCTTTAGGGCGCTGAAGGCGGAGTTCTCCTCCTCCCGGGTCCTTCGCCAGGTCGACCCCGCGCTGCAGTGCATTGTGGAGGTGGACGCATCGGACACGGGAGTGGGAGCAGTGTTATCCCAGCGGTCACCTGACGATGGCGCCAAACGGCCGTGCGCCTTCTTCTCCCGGCGCCTGTCCCCGGCGGAGAGGAACTACGATGTGGGGGACAGAGAGCTCCTGGCCATTAAACTCGCCTTACAGGAGTGGCGCCACTGGCTAGAGGGGGCGGACCTGCCGTTTGTGGTCCTGACGGACCACAAGAACTTAGAGTATTTACGATCTGCCAAGCGCCTGAATGCCCGCCAGGCGCGCTGGTCTTTGTTCTTCGCCAGGTTCCGCTTCTCGATCACCTTCAGGCCGGGCTCCAAAAACGGCCTGCCTGACGCCCTCTCTAGGCAGTTCACCCCCGTGGAGGCTGAGGAGACGCCCCACACTATCCTGCCCAGGTCGTGCGTCCTCGGTGCCATCTCTTGGGACATTGAAGACAAGATCCGGAAGGCGCAGGAGGTGGAACCTGATCCTGGCGGCGGACCGGAGGGAAGACTGTTCGTCCCATCTGCGGTCCGAGGAGAGGTCATCCACTGGCTCCACACCTCCCGGCTCACCTGTCATCCCGGCACCTCTCGGATGATCAGCCTCCTCCAGCGGTCCTTTTGGTGGCCAGGCCTGCAGAGGGATGCAGCCCGCTACGCCCGGGCTTGCCCAATCTGTGCCACCAGCAAGTCGGGAAATGCCCCCCCAGCGGGTCTGCTCCAGCCTCTGCCCGTCCCCGGCAGGCCCTGGTCGCACATCGCACTGGACTTCGTCACCGGACTCCCCGTTTCCAACTCCTTTGACACCGTCCTGACCATTGTGGACCGTTTCTCCAAGGCGGCGCACTTCGTTCCCCTGCGAGGTCTCCCTACTGCCCTGGAGACGGCGGGCCTCCTCGTCCAACACGTGGTCAGGCTGCACGGGATTCCGGTGGACGTGGTCTCGGACCGGGGCCCCCAATTTTCATCCGAGGTTTGGAGGTCCTTTTGTAACGCCATCGGAGCCAAGGTGAGCCTCTCCTCCGGCCATCACCCCCAGTCTAACGGGCAGTGTGAGAGGACCAATCAGGAGCTGGAGGCTGCGCTCCGCTGTGTTACTAGATCCAAGCCGACGTCCTGGAGCAACCATCTCGCCTGGGTGGAGTATGCCCACAACACCGCCCGCTCTTCTGCAACGGGGATGTCCCCCTTCAAGGCGTCCCTGGGTTACGACCCCCCGCTGTTTCCAGCGCAGGAGAACGAGGTGACTGTCCCCTCTGTTAGGGCGCACCTTAGGCAGTTCCGCTCCACCTGGGCTGCCGCGCGTCATGCGCTTTTACGCACGGCGGAGCGCAACAGGACCGTGGCGGACCGGCACAGAAGACCTGCCCCGGCGTACAGAGTTGGGCAACTCGTGTATGTGTCTACCCAGGACGTCACATTAAAAGGCGAGAGGAGGAAGCTGGCACAGCGATTCATGGGTCCCTTTCCCATCACCCGGATCATCAACCCGGTGGCTGTGCGCGTGGCTATTCCCCCCTCCCTCCGCATCCATTCCACTTTCCACGTGTCGAAGGTGAAACTGGCAGTCACTGACCCCCTTTGCCCTCCTCCTGCAGCGCAACCCGCGCCCCGGATGATTGGTGGCCATCCGGCCTGGTCCGTCTCCTCCATCCTGGACTCCCGGCGCCGAGGTCGTGGGTTGCAATACCTGGTGGACTGGGAGGGCTATGGGCCCGAGCATCGACAATGGGTGCCCCCGTCGTTTGTGTTGGACCCATCGCTCATCGCGGACTTCCACCGAGCGCACCCGGATAAGCCATCGCCAGGAGGCGCTGCTAGAGGGGGGAGTACTGTCACGCCGCGCCATTCATCAGCGGCGCCACCTGCTCACGCACCTGACAATCATCAGCGGCGAGGGATAAAGGCCGTCTCGCCCGGAGGCTCGGCCTGAAGCCGTCAGACTTCGTCCCTCACCGTTGTGAGCATACTT
This sequence comes from Pholidichthys leucotaenia, assembly GCA_020510985.1. Lineage (NCBI taxonomy): Eukaryota > Metazoa > Chordata > Actinopteri > Cichliformes > Pholidichthyidae > Pholidichthys > Pholidichthys leucotaenia. The sequence goes on along the minus strand of CM035839.1, from coordinate 309,952,559 downwards.
CCCTTCAGCGTCACCATTTTGGTAAGAAGATCGCTTACCTCTTTTCTTCAGTCTTCTCCCCTGTGCACAGGTGGATTCCCCAGCGGCGGACATCTCCACTCCATCGCCCAATCCTCGCTGCTGTACAGAGCTCTCCAGGTGGCTGTCTTCCGGGCTTCGCCCCCTTGTTGTGCCAGCTGTCCTGACCCACCAAGTAAGTCCTTCTCTCGCCATAAATCCCTCCTGTGTTGGTGTATGCCCGTCACCCTCTCCCTGTGCTCTCTCCATAGGGTTGCTCGGCTGTACGGTCACCTGCCTCTGTGCCTGGAGCAGACACCATCACCAACACATTTACATCCCGCAGACACACACTCATTCACTCCTGCTGTTAATAAACTCTTTGAACTACTCTAAGCCTGTGTGTGTGCGTCTCCTGAGCCGTGCGTTATGTCAGTGGGTGTTTATATATTTACATATTTATTCCATCCAGCTACAATGCTCTGCACTGTGTGTCTGTGTGTGTGTGTGTATATATTTATTTTATAGTAATATGTACATATGTATATTAGCCGCTCTTGCTTGCTTGTTTTTTTCTTGCCTTCTGATTGTTGCTCTGAGTGTTGCTATCCCTGTGCTGTTGCAATCCTGGAATTTCCCCGTTGTGGGACTAATAAAGGCTTATCTTATATTAACTTCCAGTATGTATCAAAGTTTTGCCTCTAAAACCATGCGACTCCAGCAGCCAACCTCTGCATGACAACTCTTCATCCCAAAGAACTCCAAACAATAGACTGTTTGTTCATTGGACTAAAAGTTCATCGAGCCCGCCCACGAAGGACGCTCATTGGCTGAGATCCCGGAAGCCCGCAAAGCTCAACGGGACTTAAATAACAGAGGGACCCCTGCTTCTGCCTCTTTTCGGCTTTTCTCTTTTGCTCCAGATCTCTGATCCTCTTTCCGGCTCCCCCTTTCACTGATCGTCTATTGTCTACACACAGCATGGAAGAACAAAGGACCGTCTGAACAAAGACTTCGACCACGTGTCGCTTTTCTGAACACAGAGCAGATAACTCGTAATTCGTTTATGTAACTCTATATTTTTAATGCCTTTTTCTTTTTCTCTTAAATACCTAGGAATTCCTATTTCTTTGAGCTCAATTCTTAATTGGAGTTAAACTCCAATTTTTAATCATCACTTTTTCTTTGTTAAACTTTCTGTAAAACCACCGTTTGTTCAATTTTAATGTAAACTTTAATCTTGACTTTATTTTATATTTTTCTTGACCAAGCACCCACCAGAAGCTACTATTTTTATCTAAAGTCCGAAAGTTGTTTTTTTTAATTTGAGATCGGATTAGATATCTTTTAATTATTATCGAAGACCTCTTGAGAAGACGCAGCTCCCACATCACGTGCAGCTGAGGAATCAAGGCTGTTCATCACACGCTGAAGAAAAGTCGTCATCATCTAGCCCAGTTTCAACTCTGGGTCATACAGCCAAAATCCAGCCTCTTCGACTGCTTGACTTTAAAGGTTGAACTGTGGATGCTGAAATATCTGCGGACAGACATTTCCTCTAACATCCACGAAATCTTGGGCTGAGGACGATGCCAGAACCATCATCACCGAGGATCACGTGAGCTGCAAAAACTTTAATTCATCTGCTGAATTAAACTTTTGAGGTTCGGTAATAATTTGTGTATCTAATCAGATGCAAATTAAGAAGCCTTTAACATAACTCTTCTTTTCATTAAAATTCCGTTTTTATTTTCTTAAGATTAATTTAGGACTTTTTCATATAATTAGTAAACTTTCTCCATAAATTTGCGTTGTTTCCATAATATGTTAACACAAACTGATAGAAATTGGTTTCTCAGTTAACCCTGGTTCCGAAAATATTAATATTGTTAATCTATCATTTACAAGATTGATTCTATGATTAATGAAATTACTGCAATGTCTGTTAATCATTTCGTTTAATAAATATTTAAAAATGAGAGAAGTTGTTGGGAATTTATTTCATTCTGAGTCTGTTCAAGCCCAGGTATCGAATTCACGGAAAATTTTGGAGACTGATTATTGATTAATTTATTGAGTGATTAAACAAGTATAAAGTGAAATTAAAGATCAAATTGCTTCTTAAAGATAGAAGCTGGTGCCCCTTACGAGTGTTATTAACTTTTCTGATGTATATGAAATGAGATTTGAGCTCAGATTCCAATACATCAATATAAATTAAATAATTCATACCTGATCATATTTATTATTTATTAATATTTCTATTTTACCCTACAGCATTCTATGGTTTTTTCTCATATATCATACTGTTTGACAGTCTGGGCTCAAGCAGCCCCTTCCACAATAAAACATATAGGTTCATTATATAATCAAACTCTAAAAATCTTGGACAAAAAGCCCATTAGGTGGCATCACTGTTATATTTTTAAAAAAAAATACAATCTATTGAGTTTTGAGAGTTTCATTGACCTCTGTTTTCTGAAATTAATTTTCAAATGTTCCCATAAATCAGCGCCTGAGCCACTTGCTGGTTTCATCCAAAGACAGGACAGCAGCAGAGCCACCAGGAGTTCCGTTAACAATAACTGTAAAATATTCCACCGCAGAACCACATTTGGACAAACAGCTTTCTCTATAAAGGGCAGTCACATCTGGAACACAATGCCAAATGAAATTAAAATAATAATGGACTTTAAAACATTCACTACAAAGGTTAAAAACTGGCTGAAAAATAAACAAGAATGTACCCATGTATGAAATGATTGTCTGCAGGGTGAGAGTGAATGAAGGGAAGGAATGAATGTGTTTGTTTATAGTGAGTGAGGAAGGGAGGGAGGCCTGAAATAGGCAAATGTGAGTCAGGTTTTTATATTGTGTATTTATAGTCTTTTTTGCATTGATGTATGTGGTTATTGTTTATTCTGTTTTCATTTTTTCTTTTTCTTTTCCTTATCCTTTTTTCTTTTTACTTGTTTCTCCTTTCTAAAGCCCATCCAGGGACAAGAGTTGCAAATTAGCTAATAGCTATACATTCTTTGTGCAACACATCAGATTGATTGTCATTTGATTAATTGTCTATGTTTATTGCACTGTCCCTGTCAAATAAACAAATAATCTAAAAAAAATCTAATCTAACTGTATTTACATAAAGATGTTTTGGACAGATGTTGAACATTTTATTTTGCAGAGGACTTGACAAAGAATTGTGTTTAAAGAGACATCATTTTTGGATTTGAACAAAAATCAGTGGACAAGGACTTTGTTTATTTCATACAATTGTTGTTGCTTAAAGGAAAGTTTCACATACACAAGAAGTGAACAGACTCCAGAATGAAACCAAACTTTGAACATTTTTATTTTGAACTGAAACAATATGGCACAACTATTATCAGCATAAAAAAAAATAAGAAAGCTATTAAGATGTTTGGTGTTCTTGACAAATTTAGTATTTGTACATAAATATATTATTTTAATTTTATTTTTGTATTGCAACCTTGGCTTGAAACTTTTCCAAATGTAAAAGTATTATTATTCCCCTGGCAGTAACAGTTTTGTAAAAATTGTATGTGCGTTCTAATAAAGTTTAAAAAAAAGGTCCCATGTGGAGAGCTGTCACACAGACAGCAAAGTATGCCCAAATAAGCGACTACACGTTAAAAAACAAGCCCAAAAACCCACAACCCGTGACTGTCGAAATTTGCAAGCGACTTCAGAGAAAAACAAGCCCAAAGTTGCTTATAATAAGCGGACTTGGCAACAATGATGTGTAGCTGTTGCCAACTTAGGTTAACTTAAGCAAACGAATACTGAGTGCAGATCAGCTGACATCAGCGTCAGGCGACGCTCATATAAAGACTAGCGTTTGTGGAGGCTTCCTGCCATTCTGGACCTGCTTTTGGAGAGAACACATCTCCCTTGGGCATACGTTTTAGTATTTATTTTCATTTTATATTCCTACTGTATATAATTACTTCTGCATACCCTTTTCCCCTTTTCATTCATTCATTCAGTCATCTAAAAAATAATACTGTAGACTCCAACAGTAAGTCCACAATTAAAATGTGAATGTGGATCGAATTAAAAAAAAAACTATTTAGTGTATCATTATAAAAATAAAATGACGGGTGATTATATTTTGACTGTTACAACTCTCTCCATTAAAATAACATAAAATCCCATTAAATGTCATTTACTTTTTGACACTACATCAGCGCTGTTTGATTTCCCACAATGGAAGCCAAACCAATAAATCCTGGAGAATGATTACGCATGAAGCAGAAAATGAAGAACAGTAAATTTCTCAGTGGGGAGATTTTTTTTCTTTTGGGCTGTCACATTTTTGGGAGATTATATATATTTTTTTTTCTTTTTTTAATTCCCCCTTTCTCTCCATTTCTCTTTCATCTGTGCATGTCTGAACTGAGTTTCAGTCTAAAACCATCTGCTTCCATCAGCATTTCAGTCAACGTTTGCCAATGGAGCTTAACTGAGGCCAATTTAAGCAAATTCTGTATAACTTAGCCCAGCGCGCAGGAACTTTTACAAACTGAGCACAACTTTCGCCAACGTTTATTTCCAAACGTCAGCAAATTTTCAGCATGGTGAAAATTTTCAAAGAATACAACTTTCGCCAGCGTTTGCCAACAAACACTATCATTAACTTTTATCAACTTTTGCCAGCAGAGTCAGACGGTTGCCAAAACGTCAGTAAAAGTTGGTCCAAACGTTGTAGTCCACCCAAAAAAGCAGGTTCAGAATGGCAGGAAGCCTCCACAAATACTGATCTTTATATGAGCGTCAGTGTACGCTGATGTCAGCTGACCTGCGCCGAGTATTCCTTTGCTTAAGGGTAAACTTAAGGTGGAAATGGCTACACATACGCTTGCCTAAGTTGGCAAAAGTTTGCCAGCGCTGAATGCAATGCTGGCAAATGCTCGCGAAAGTTTGTAAAAGTTGGTGTGCGCTGGATTAAACAAAAAAAAAAACCTGCTCACGAACATAATTTCACCAACATTTGGACTAATTTCTCTGATTTTTCAAAATGTCTGTAAAAGTCGGATCAAACGCTATAGTGTAAACTCAGCTTTAGAACCTTGAGGCTAGTACTTCATGGAGCAGCGGATGCTGAGGAACGTTCACGGACTTTGTGATTGATGGGGTTTCATCAGGGTTCACAAAAAAAAGTTTGCCAAGAGTTTTTACGGTCGCAATCAGTTTTGTTGAACATGTTCAAAATTTATTTGTGACAAGAAAAAACTAGAGAGAAAAAACATTTGCCATTCCATGAGCTACTGCCCATACAAACACTTAAAATCTGAATGCTAGGGAGGGTTTGTTCACCCTTTTTATATAGGGTTGGGTCCAAGATTCCCCTGGTATTTTACCTGGAGTTGGCAAAAGGTCCCAACTGTTCCAAAACAGCGGCAAAAGTGTGGCAAATAGTTGCTAATCGTCGTGAACACTGTTGCTACCATTTGCTAACAGTCGCTAATGGTCGGCAATTGTCTTTCGCAAACATTCACATGAATGTTGTTGTCACTAAACGTCGCAAAACACCGCTAATGACAGAGGTGAATACTGATTTTTGCAAACATTTGTCAGAAAAGTTGGCGAATCAAAAAATCGCAACATTCTTCAGCATTCACAGCTCCCTTAGATACAGTGCATCTGGAAAGTATTCACAGAGCTTCACTTTTTACACATTTTATTATGTTACAGCCTTATTCCAAAATGGAATAAATAATTTTTTTCCTAGAAATTCTATACACAATACCCCATAATGGCAACATGAAAAAAGTTGTTTTGGGTTTTTTTAGATTTTTGCAAATTTATTAAAAATAAAAAACTAAGAAATCACATGTACATAAGTATTCACAGCCTTTGCTCTATACTTTGTTGATGCACTTCTGGCAGCAATTACAGCCTCAAGTCTTTTTGAATATGATGCCACAAGCTTGGCACACTTATCTTTGGGCAGTTTTGCCCATTCCTCTTTGCAACACCTCTCAAGCTCCATCAGGTTGGATGGGAAGTGTCAGTGCATAGCCATTTTCAGATCACTCCAGAGATGTCCAATTGGATTGAAGTCTGGGCTCTGGCTGGGTCACTCAAGGACATTCACAGAGTTGTCCTGAAGCCACTCCTTTGATATCTTGACTGTGTGCTTAGGGTCGCTGTCCTGCTGAAAGATGAACCGTCGCCCCAGTCTGAGGTCAAGAGTGCTCTGGAGCAGGTTTTCCTCCATGATGTCTCTGTACACTGCTGCATTCATCTTTTCCTCTATCCTGACTAGTCTTCCAGTTCCTGCCACTGAAAAACATCCCCACAGCATAATGCTGCCACCACCATGCTTCACTGTAGGGATGGCATTGGTCTGGTGATGAGCGGTGCCTGGTTTCCTCCAAACATGACACCTGGGCATTCACGCTAAAGAGTTCAATCTTTGTCTCATCAGACCAGAGAATTTTGCTTCTCCTGGCCTGAGAGTCCTTCAGGTGCCTTTTGGCAAACTCCAAGCAGGGTGCCATGTGTCTTTTACTAAGGAGTTGCTTCTGTCTGGCCACTCTACCATACAGGCCTGATTGGTGGATTGCTGCAGAGATGATTGTCCTTCTGGAAGGTTCTCCTCTCTCCACAATGGAGTGCTGGAGCTCTAACAGAGTGACCACTGGGTTCTTGGTCACTTCCCTGACTAAGGCCCTTCTCCCCCGATCGCTCAGTTTAGACAGCTGGCCAGCTCTAGGAAGAGTTCTGGTGGTTCCGAGGCCACTGTGCTCATTGGGACCTTCAAAGCAGCAGAAATTTTTCTGTACCCTTCCCCAGATTTGTGCCTCAAGACAATCCTGTCTCAGAGGTCTACAGACAATTCCTTTGACTTCATGCTTTGTGCTTTGACATGCACTGTCAACTGTGGGACCTTATACAGTATAGACAGGTGTGTGTCTTTCTAAATCATGTCCAATCAACTGAATTTACTACAGGTGGACTTCAATTAAGCGGTAGAAACATCTCAAGGATGATCAGTGGAAACAGGATGCACTTGAGCTCAGTTTTGAGCTTCATGGCAAAGGCTGTGAATACTTATGTACATGTGATTTCTTAGTTTTTTTTATTTTTAATAACTTTGCAAAAATCTCAAAAAAAAAAAAAAACTTTTTTCATGTTGTCATTATGGGGTATTGTGTGTAGAATTTTGAGAAAAAATTAAGTTAATCTATTTTGGAATTAGGCTGTTACATAAAATGTGGAAAAAGTGAAGCACTGTGAATACTTTCCGGATGCACTGTACTAGCTTTAGTCGTACACAAGTACCAGATGTGCTGCCTTTAATGTTTAGTGCAAAATGCCCATTTGCAATACCTGTCAATAGGAGGCTTATTTTAAATTGCACAGGCCCAGACAGACCCACAAATAGGACAAGTATTAACCTTTCAATAATAAACAATTACTCAGTTATTACTCAGTTACTTAGACAATATTCCTAGTCTTACAACTGAGTTCATAAATCTTATCAGAGGAACTTTAATCATCTTGAAACTATTATTTTTGCCACACCTGAGCAAGCTCCAACAAAATAAACTTTAAAGGAAAGGCTTTCCCACACTGAAGTAATACGTTTCTATTGGGCTTTCTTTTTTGTAAAACATGTATTTGTATCGATGAAAAGGTTTGTGTTGTGCTGTCAGGTTTATAAGCATAGCGGCCCAGCATGCAGCACTCTAACCCACATAAGGGACACACACTAATGTATCTCAGAGAGGTAAATCAGATTCCACTCTCCTGCAGAAATGTGTTTGTCTTCTTTAGTGACAGGATATGATAAAGTGAAACGAAAATGGAGCAGCAGAGAAAGGTTGGAAGAGCACAGCGGAGTTCACAGCACTCACCGCTAACTCTCTGCCAACATTTGTGTCTTTTTTACTGTTGTATAGCAGCACAGAGTCTCTACTGCACACAAAGTAAATGCCAGTACAAACAAGTGATTTTTTAGGTGCTGTATGTTCCTATGATATGAGCAGGATTGCATATCCAGTCACTGTCAAGCCTGTGCAAGGGAATAACACCAACAGATTGAACTGTAGCAGCAGTATATGGGCGACAGGACTGCACAATGTGTAACATTTTTTTAAAAATCTATGGCAGTGGAAAGATTTGGCTTTGGCATGAAGCAATTAAATGTGAGATGTAATGGCTGATCAACAGCATGACACAACAGACAAGATGGATGATTTTTTTTTTCTCTAGTTCTTAAAAAGTGGCAACAGGCTTTCAGACGTACTCTTTGTTGTCGGGTAGTTTTTTTCAGCATCCCTCTAAAGCTGGTCTAGCCTCCATTCAAATCCAAATAAAAAGAAATCACCTTTGCCCAACTGTAATGCAGCAACTACGTCTATTCAAATGGCCACACGAGTGACAGCAGTGTTGGCATTTCTGGGTGGTCAGCGCAGGCCAGACACTGAGGTGATTAGGTCATCTAATGTGTACAGTGTTGCTTTTTTCACTGTTTCTAACATCCCACTTGTGCACACACACTGCAGCAGGCATGCTGCATGTCAGTGAAGGCCATGCAAGGCGGCCCACACACAGGATCAGCTCCAAAACCACAGCAGAGTGAGATGTAATCACACAGACAGAAGAGGAGAAAGACATATTTACAAAGTGAAAGAGAGGCTTTCTTTTGCTTTTGAAGCGAGTCATCTGTCCTGCTGTACAACTATAATGTTTTGGAGAAATGACATCAGTCTGACGAGATCATAAACAGGAAAAAAGAACTTTCAGCTGTTATGAAGTGAGATGCAGGGTACACGTTTGACAAAACATCCACATCTTCAGCCAATTTAGAATCACTTGTTAACTGTGGGAGGAAACCTTACCATGCAAATTCCCCATGAAATGGACCCCAGGGAGCTATTAGGCGATAGAAATAACCAATGTGCCGTAACCGCAAAACAAATAATCAAATTTAGCACCAAAGTCCTGTTTGTTTGGACCTAAATATTATTCTCTTATCAATTTAGAGCCAAAAAGCAGCCTCCATGCGATAAACGCTTGACTCTCTGACCAATGAGTATCAATTTTTCAGACACATTAAGGGACTTTGCGCCACCAAAGTCTTCAAAGAATCTTATCTTAGCTCAGAAAATACTTTGAATTTGTAACTGCACTTTTAAAAAATGAAATATACACATTCCCTGGCCTGTTGAGAAAAGAAGGAATGCTGTTTTCAAAGGATTCATTATAGTCAAATATTACTTGGTAAATAAAGCATTGTTTTTATTCTCAAAGTGTGATAACACCAACACACATGTGCCATTAAAACAGAGGGGTGTAGACACTGAATAAACAAAGCAAACACAACAGGAATAAAATAGGATTAAACATTTTAGAGAAATGCTGCCTGAACACAGTATGTGATGTGAAGAATTAAATATTTACTCACTTTAAACCTCTTTTGTAGCTGCTTATTCTTCAGTTTAAGTACCAACATGTTCTATTCACCCAGTGCGATGGTTCTAACATTTTTCTACAAAACCCTCCTCCTTATATTGACAAAAAGCTTAACCCCCCCAGCGTCACACATTCACAGAAGATGTTTGTGTTTACCCTGTTTACCACTTAATAAAAGAAGAAAAAACAAACTTTAATGTCTCATTGGAAATTGAACAGCAATGTATTGGGATTTCATTTGAAATAATTTTGTGATTTCTACAACTAGACAAAACCTTGCGCCCACCTGTGATGTTCAACTTCCCCAAGGGATGCTAAAGGTAGCATCTCATGGTGCGGCGAATGCTGAGGCTTGCTATGTTATGTTTGGGGGTCTGCTGGGGAGGCAGAGAAGGTGGACTCAAATGGAGTAATGACGTTTAATAAAGAACTAAGTGTGCAGCTCAAGGGCTGGTAAAGACACAACTAAACATAAATACCAAACTATAACTTGTGGAAGATGAAAGCAGACAAGACATCGAGCTGAACAACACGCAAACTTTATTCACCTCCCAACATAAAACACAAAAAACTTCTCCCAGGGTCTCTGGGTGCCTCCTTTTATACCACTTTATTCCTGCCCAATGAGACCCAGTGAGCCAAAGACAATATACACAGTACACAAAGCCTGTCTGGCACATTAACTCTTTGAGTGTGTCTGTCGCCAAATTGCGACATAACCCCTAGTGGCCAAGAGTGGTAAATATTTTTTGTCAATAAAATAGTTCGGATTCCAAAGGCTATAACTTGAAAGTGGTAAGAGATAATGGCTTACTGTCAATTAGAAAGATGTAAAATATGATCCAAAGTTTCAGATAGGAATAAATTTACGCATCTTATTTGCATAATGTCACGGCATCTCTTTAAATTTCATAACTGAGTCAAAACTGGACTATGGACGTATTTACACAAAGAATGGTTCAGTTGTTTGACACCATTTTTTTGTACAGAGGTACCTCATCATCTTATCTTCAAAGTATATGAACAAGAAATCAGTACAATATTTAAAAAAACACAGAAATTCCTCACTTACCGGCAGCTAAGGGGACTTGCTCGCTGCCGTGGTCGCTGCGTTTTCACCCATCATGGTCGTTATTTTGCGTTCTGTCGGTCACTTACGCTCTCTACCACATCTACAAAGTCTTATCATTATCCCACATAAATTTCGCTTGTATCCCGTGGCTATTTTCCGCGTACAAAGCCGACTAAGTGACGGTGCACGATGACGGACAGCAGCCATATTAGCTTTCTGGGCTAAAATGCTAAAAACAGGAAAAGGAAATGAGGAGTTCTTCTTATTTGGTGTATTATGTGTCATCCATTGAGTCTTCCAATGGATGTCTGCCACCTTCTGAAACTGGCAGATCAGTACAAATCAGTACAAATCAATGGAGCCGATCATGTCAGAGTGAGATGACAGGCGCAGCACCACGCTCTGCCACTAGGGGCACGCAAAATCTCACACTCAAAGGGTTAACATTACAGGACATGAAACCCTGCTCATCACTCCCTCTCCCACTCTAGCGAACTCCGGTGTCTCCTGACTCCCCAGGGTGCGGCCAGTTCTTTCTATTGCATCTGAGACCCCCTGGTGCCACTTCCTCCTTCAGTCCTCTATTTCATTCCACCCCCCAGTGCCCCCCACTTCCGACTCTGGGTGGAGAACCCCCCACTCAGTGCCACCACACAGCACCCCCCCTCCCCCCGAACACCCAGAAAGGGGTAAACCCCCTGGTCCCTTGGGCTTGAGCCAGTGCCCGTAGCAGCTGTAGCGGGGGGTCGCCGGTCTGGTAGAAGCGCCCTCCTGGTAAAGTGTGCGACAGGGCACACTGGTCTGTGGAGGGGAAGAGGGTGGGGTGGAAACAGTTTAGCTTCACGAGCACAGCTGTCTACCGGGGGAACACCAACTTGGAGAACCACCATCGGTGGGCATCCGTGCCAGGGTGCTTGGGCCAACACCACCTGTTGATCTGTCAACACATAAGCAGGCTTCAGCCTGTCAATGCAGACAGTATCCTTATGCCCCCTCGCCCAAGTCTAACACAAAATGCTTTACCCCAGTTTCCAGCATGCTGACCGGTCTGCTGTACGGTGGGCAGTGGGGTTCTGTGTGCATCATGCTTGACAAAAACAAACTTGGCGCTCTGTAAGCTCTTTGGGACGAAGGTGTGAGGAAAACAATGGTGGGCCGGGCCCGGCACATTAGCAGCCTCTGTACTGTAAATAAACTGCATGGGCGGGTTGGTCCCGGGTGTGGGGTTTTCTGGTAAAAATTCCCTGGGGATCCACAGCAGCTGAGAAAAAATGAGTTCCGCCAGGGAGGCTGCCAGATCCTCTTTAGGCATGGAGTGCAACCCTAACAGAAGCCAGTGCAGGCGGTCAACCCAATTTGCATCCATGAGTGCTGCTTTAAGGGATCTATGAAAACGTTCACATAACCCGTTAGCCTGGGGGTTGTAAGCGGTGGTGTGGTGGATTTTGACCCCAGGCTCTGGGCCATCGCGGACCAGAGTTCCAAAACAAATTGCGGACCCCTGTCGGAAGTGATGTCTGACGGGGATCCGAACCGTGTAACCCAAGCCGACAAAAAAGCGTGAGACACTTCCGTGGACGTGGTGGAAGCCAGCGGAACCATTTCAGGCCAATGCGTGGTGCAGTCCACGATTGTCAAAAGGTGCATGAAACCTTGCGATGGCAGGAGGGGGCCCACCAAAGCCACGTGGATGTGGTCGAACTTCCTGGCCAGGATTTGGAATGACTGAAGGGGGGCTTTGGTGTGCTTGTGCACTTTGGCCTGCTGGCACGCAACACATGCTGCAGCCCACTCTTTTACGTCCCTGCGTAAGTGAGGCCAGACAAATTTCGCCCCCACCAGTTTAACCGAGGTGTGCACGCCAGAATGAGATGATGAGATGAGATTCAACTTTATTGTCATTACACATGTATGAATACAAGGTAACGAAACGTGACAATACAAGGTAACGAAACGTGAAATGAATGTGAAAGGGAGTGGACTGACTCACAAATGCAGTGGCGCCAAGAGCTTGGAACCACCGGGCTTGGGCGACCAGTGGAGACGTCACAGAGCAAGGGGCGGGCACCCTTCTTGCACCACCCTGCTCTCCAGTTTTAACCCAGTAGGCGCGGACTGGAGGGCGCAAATGTCCGCGTCCCTGGTTTGCTCCACAGCCATGACAGGGAAATCTATTCCCATGTAGACCGGGGACACTAGCGCATGCAACAGACAGTCGGCCACAACATTAAGCTTACAGGCTACGTGCTGAATATCAGTTGTGAACTCAGAGATTGCGGCCAAATGTCGTTGCTGCCGGGCCGACCACAGTTCCGAGACTTTGGACATTGCGTACGTTAGCGGTTTATCAACGAACATGGTGAACTTGTGCCCTTCCAGCCAAAACTGGAAGTGGCGCATCACCAGGTGAAGGGCCAACAGCTCTCCGTCAAACATATTGTATTTGCGTTCGCTGTCGCACAAAGTACGGCTGAAAAACGTGAGTGGTTGCCACAAACCGGAGACAAACTGCTCCACCACTGCCCCTATGGCAATGTCAGACATGTCTGTGGTGAGTGCTATCCACGCTGACGGGGCTGGGTGGGCCAGCAAAGCAGCGTTAGCGAGCGCTGCCTTGGCGTCTGCGAAAGCCTGGACTCGCTCGGGGGTCCAGTCGATGTTTTCCGTGGGTTTCTGTTTTTTTGCACATGGCGTACAATGGTTGCAGCAGCTGGGCTGCTCAGGGGAGTAAACGGTTGTAAAAGTTGACCATGCCCAAAAATTCCTGTAAAGCCCTCACGGTCTGTGGATGCAGAAAATCCGCCATAGCGTGCATCTTATTAGGCAGTGGAATTGCACCCTCCGGCGAAATGCGGTGACCCAAAAGATCAATCACTGGCACAGTGAACTGGCACTTTGCCGGGTTAACGATAAGCCCGTGTGCTTCCAACCTCTGGAAAACTAGTTTGAGATGGGCAAGGTGCTCCTCCTCAGACATGCTAGCCACCAAAATGTCGTCTAAGTAGACAAAAATGAAAGACAGGTCACGGAGCACTGCGTCCATCATTCTTTGGAAGGTTTGCGCGGCACCCTTTAACCCGAACAGCATGCGTAAAAACTTGAAAAGGCCAAAAGGAGTTTTTATCCTCCCCGCACAGCGGGACCTGGTGGTAACCGCGGACCAGATCCACTTTCAAAAAACACGTGTCCCAGCCAGATGCATGGAAAAATCCTGGATGTGCGGGATGGGGTACCGGTTGTGTTCTGCGGCGCCGTTCAAGCACCGGAAATCACTGCACGGTCACCATGACCCATCGGCCTTGGGCACCATGTGTAGTGGGGATGCCCACGGGCTGTTGGAGCGCCTAACGGTGCCCAGTTGCTCTAAGTTAGCAAACTCCTCGCGTGCGCTGGCCAGCTTAACTGTTTCCAGGCGGCGTGGACATGCGAACACCAGCAGACCTTTTGTTGTTATGAAATGCTCGACCCCGTGTTCAGTTACCGTAGCAGAAAAAGTTGAAACCGTGAGTGCTAGGAACTGTGAAAGCAAATACTGGTACTTACCCCCTGGAGCTATAACGTTAGCATGTGTTGTTGGCCCAACTCCCCGAGCTGTTCAGGGAAAGGAGGAAAAAGAAACAGCATCCACTAAATGTCTGTTAGCAACATCAACTAACAATCCGTAAGCACAAAAAAATCAGCGCTTAAAATGGGGACAGAATGTGCAGCTACCACAAAGTCCCACTAGTAATTGCGTCTGTGTAAGCATACTGTCAACGTCCGTTTGCCAAACGTCTTGATGTTGGATCCGTTGGTGGCCGTAAGCTCGGGGCCACAGCCTTCTACCAACCTGTCCGTGCTGACTGGCAGAATGAGGCTCTTCTGGGAGCCAGAGTCCACTAAGAAACGTCTCCCCAAACGTGTGTCTGTGATGAAAAGCAGCTTGTTCCTGTTACCAGAGGTCGCAGCTGCTACTGACTGCTGGCCGTGCCATTTCCCTGGCTTCTTGAATTGGCAGACAGCGTTGGGGATTCAAGCCAAACCGGCGGTGATGGAAACAGAGCATCCCATTTCTACATCTCTTGTCATCCACCCCAGCTGCCCCCAATGGCTCCTTGACCTCGCTGGAGTCCTTCATGGCTGCTGGTGTCGTTGCATGCACACTGAGAGCTCTGTTTGCCAGGATGATGCGGTCCGCTTCTTGTGCTAGGGCGCGGTAGTTCTTGGCCACCAGCAGCGGTGAGTTGGCCAGAATCGCTTTCGCTGTAGCTGGTAGGTTCCTGAGGAATGGGTGGGCGAACAGCAAAGGTTTGTCGTCCTTCCTCCTCAGTGCTAACATGCTCTCCATCAGCTCCACAGCTGACCTATCACCCAATTGTGAGCACGTGAGGAGTTTCTCTGCCCTCTCACTGTCCGACAGGGTATAACGTTGAAGCAGCATCTGCTTAAGCACGTCATATTTCCCCTGGGCTAGCGGCTACTGGAGCAGGCTCGTTACTTGTTCTGTGGCGCACACATCCAGCGCAGCAACCACATTATAATATTTGGTGTCATCCATGGAGATCCCGCGGAGTGCGAATTGGGCTTCCACATGTAGAAACCAAGCGGTCGGATTGTGGAGCCAGAAGTCCGGGAGCTTGACTGTGACAGCGCATGTCACACTGGTGTTCTCCCTCTGGGTTGTCTCCGGGGCGGTGCTCGGCTCACTCTCCTTTGCACGTCTTAGGGTCACCAATGTGGAAGATGAAAGCAGACAAGACAGCAAGCTGGACAACACACAAACTTTATTCACCTCCCAACATAAAACACAGAAAACTTCTCCCGAGGTCTCTGGGCGCCTCCTTTTATACCACTTTATTCCTGCCCAATGAGACCCAGGGAGCCAAAGACAATATACACAGTACACAAAGCCTGTCTGCCCCCCGACTTCTGACTCTGGGTGGAGAACCCCCAACTCAGTGCCACCACAAACTAAAAGTATAAACCGTGATGCAGAGGAGAAAAACCAGGCTGGAGTGTGGACAGGATAATCAAGAGCATAAAGTGGGTTTTTCTCATAGCAGGCAACAGAGGAATGCAGGAAACCTAAATACAACTAATCATGACGAAATGACAAACAGCCGATCAGGTTTACGTAACCAAAAGTGAATAGTGAATCTTGACGGCAAACCAAAAAGAAGTTTACAACAATAAAAGAACAAGAAAGCAACAGGGATGTTTTCAAAATAAAACCAAATACAGAAAACAGGATTAACTAAGCAGCGATAATAATAGTAATGATGATAATAATAATGATAATAATAATAACTACGAATATATAAAAACACAAAGTGCTGGTCATGGCCAAAGACCAAGCCCAGACACTACATGGGTTACAGTTGACCATGGACAACAGATGGAAATTAGCCACTGGCTACAATCTGGCAAGTTTTCATTGATCGATATCAATGTTTATCAACCTGCACTGTCCTTAAAAAGAGCAATTTACAATTTGCATGCTGTGCTCCAGAACAAAATCCCAAGCATATCTTTACAAAAACAAAAAAAGCACATCCATTATCTTGCCATTTTGTATTAATCTGTGGATGTGTGATATCTAAGAAGACAGATCTGCTCAAACTAGAGTTAGTAAGAAGTTTGTACTGATGAAAAACTGTCTTTGCATGTCTGACCTGATCCAAAAAAAAGTCAGAATTGAAAAATGTAGATCCTTACCCCGGATTTACACCAACTCCGGATGCAGTCCATTACAGATGCAATCCGGTCTCCGCAGCAAATAGCTCCCATTCTCGTCAATTTTGTAATCCCCACCTGGTCCAGACCAGTTTAGAACGAACCCGGCTTGTCAGATTTGGCCCGCTAATGAAACACAACAAGTCTATTTTTGACAGATGTCGGATACAATCAGCAAGGAAATGCCGGAGTATCTTGCGGTATTTCATAGCCGGTTGTTCATTAAAACGATTTAATGATAGTCCGTTATTTTCTGAGGTCTACTCCTCCACCAATGTGTCAGAGAAGGAAAAAAAACTTGACAGCATACAGACACTTCATAGCATTAAAATTGACTGGCTACTTACGTTTTATTTAGAGCACAAAAGTCCAGATGGAGAGCCGCTACATCCCACGCCCTTGTTGTCATCACGTGATCACAATCGGTTCATCTCGGTCACTCTCGGGTCTTTCTCAAGATCTTGCGTTTTGTATAATTCGCACACGATTTTGTATTTCAAACTCCGTTCTTACCCGTGCTGCTGCAAAACACAAACCGAGCTGGTAGGGATGGACGTAAGGGGCTATCCGCACTGCATCCGCAATGGACTGCATCCAGAGTCAGTGTAAATCCTAGGTTAGGGTTCTACCTCCTTGAAACTTACACTTGGTAACAGGGCCACATGATGGTACCTCCTCCATGTAGGGAATGGAATTACAAACACTGCTTCATGGACACGTCCTGTTACGTGGTCAGTATTAAGTACAGCATAAGAAAGCACTGACCATAAACTGCTTAATTAAATTGTGGCGCACATACTGGATAAGCTCTTAATAGTGGCTAGCTTTACCTTGGACAGAGGTTGAGCACCCTGATTATTTTGTGTACATATTCAGACGTGGACAAATTTGTTAGCACCCTTCCACAAAAAGGAAACTCTAAGGGGAGTGTAATATCCCCCGCCTCTGTTTTCTTTGATAATCCCAATGCTTACTGACAGAGAGCAGTTTTAAATAAAATTACTGTGGCAGAACCAAATTATGATAAGCCCATTATGCATGAATATACAACAAAGTATACAACCTACAGTTGTAGGGCAGGATCCCGAGATGAACCTATGTAGCAAGTTTGGTGACCCTAGAGATCTTTACACGGTCTATAGTAACAGAGCACAGGGAGTGTCAACCTTGACCTATTGACCCCAAACCTGTAGTCAGAGGTCATGGTCTCAGAGTGAACCTGTGTACCAGGTTTGGTGACCCTAGCTTTCTTTGTTGTTGAGATATAGTTTATAAACCATTTTGATGTTGACCTTTGACCTTGCAATCCCAAAATCATAGTCACACTTCAGGGTCACAAGGTGAACCTGTGTACCAAGTTTGGCCACCCTGTCTTTGAACTTAGACCCCCAAACCCATAGTCAGGTCAGGGTGTAAGTCGTCCAAGATGTGTATTAGATACAACTACTGTATCAATTTGAAAAGCCTATATCATTTCTTTCAGCAATTATTGTGTTTAGAAGATTTAGGGAAAATCTGACCTCTGACCTTTTACCTCAAGGTCATCCGATGAAAGTGAAACTGCAATATGTGCATCATCAGAGTATATCAAACCATGGTATCAAGTTTCAAAACACTTGGAACAAAAGTGTAAGAGGAGTTGATTTCACAAGACAGTTACTGTCTCTGAAGTGAGGTGAAACAGGAGGTCATAGGTCAGGGGCTACAATTCTTGCAAAAATCATCCAATCGGAACAAAACTGCAAGATGCGCGACGTGGACAAAATTGTTGGTACCCCTCTGTTAATGAAAGAAAAACCCACAATGGTCACAGAAATAACCTGAATCTGACAAAAGTGGTAATAAATAAAAATTCTATGAAAATTAACCAGTGAAAATCAGACAATGCTTTTGAATTGTGGTTCAACAGAATTTCAAGTTCCGCCTTTGACACCAGGGTTCTCAGCTTAAAAATATTCTTCAGATGGAAGAAATAATTTCTAATTAATTGATTAATGTGGTGCTCAAAAGACATAGCTGAGTCAAAACTGACACCAAGCTTCCAAAGACTCGCCTGGACAGAGGAACCTAGTGTACCCATGTGGTGCTTAATAAGCGGGATCTTGTTTTCAGGAGCGATAATTAATGTCTCTGTCTTGTCTGAGTTAAGCTGTAAAAATGTCTGCACTTAACCACTGTTTGATGTTAGACAAGCAGTTAGTTAAAGATGATAGCATGTAAAACTCAGACTCTTTAAAAGAGCAATACAACTGAATACTGTCAGCATAAAGATGATAAGAAATATCATTGAAGTGGCTAATTATCCGTTCCAGTGGCAAAATGTAAACTAGATATAAAATGGGTCCTAAAACTGATCCTTGTGGTACCCCACATGAATACTGTGCTATTTCAGAAAGGATCTGATTCACAAACACATTAAAGGTTCTTCCAGAGAGGTATGATGAAAACCATTTTAAAACAGAACCAGACAACCCTAGCTCTTTGAGTCTGTTGATCATTATACAGTGATCAACAGTGTCAAAGGCAGAAGAAAGATCACATAAAACTAAAACTGTGTATTTACCAGTGTCAGCAGCCATCATAATATCACTGGAGACTCTGACTAAAGCTGTTTCGGTAGAATGATTTTTCCGAAAGCCCGAATGAAATTTATCCATGATATTACAATTTGCCAAAAATGACATAAGCTGCTCAGCCACTACCTTTTCCAGAATTTTTGATATGAAAGGGAGTTTAGAGATTGGCCTATAATTATTTGGCTCAACAAGTGATTTGGTTCAACAAGTTAACTCTGCCATCCCCAGGTACTGTTCACTCACTCACACACACACACACACACAGAGATTTCAAGAGCTTCAAAAACTGAACTCTGTCATCCAGGAACTGTTCACTCCAACACACGCACACACACTGCTCTCAGGGCTGCACCAGTCACTTTATGTAGCAATGGACTGCTCTCTTTGCACTACATGCCACTTTAACCCTCTATGTGCCCTGATATGTACCTTAAGTCACTACATGCTGTCTTAATTTTATCGTATTTAGTTATTTTGCACACCTTTAGTATTTTTAGTTTCTGGTTGGGGGCTGGCTTTCTTTGCACTGATGTTTGATGTTCAAGTTTGGTGTTAGATGTTATACCTTATATTCATATTTCCTACTTAGTGTTTACCTTGCTGCACTGTGGGTCTCAGAGTAACGTAATTTCAATTCTCTGTATATGCCGTACATATGGCAGAATTGACAATAAAGTTGACTTTGACTCGAAGGTCAAGGTATGTCACTTTCTGATCACAATGTGGGTCGCATTTTAAACAATACCGGACTCCAATGAAGAAGACCAATTTCTAGGAGAATGTCCTTTCGCCCAATGAGCCAAAAACAGAGCTTTTTGGCCAGTCACATCAGCTCTGTGTTTACAGAAGGAAAACTGAAGCTTTTACAGAAAAGAACACCACACCTGCTGTGAAACATGGAGGGGAACGGTTTTGTCTTATTACTGCTTAGCTGCATCTGGCATGGGGAACCTAGAATCTGTGCACAGTGAAGTCTCAAAACAACCAAGGCACCCTGGAACGAAACACACTGCTCAGTGTCAGGAAGCTCAGTTTCAGTTACAGGTCATGGATCCTCCAACAGGATAATGACTCAAAAGATACAGGTAAAGCCACTGAAGAATGGATGAGAAAACACACTGGGCTATTCTGAAGTGACCCTCCATCAGCCCAGATCTTAATCTGATTGAACATCTATGGAAAGATCTGAAAATTGCAGTGTGGAGAGAGACGCCACCCTTCAAACCTGAGACAGCTTGAGCAGTTTGCACAGGAAGAGTGGGCCAAACTACCTGTTGGCAATGATTGCTGCAATAGTGGTGCCACAAAATATTAA